>BRYE01000018.1:6777500-6787500 GCA_030159115.1 Actinidia arguta var. hypoleuca
TGTTAGGCGATTTAACCTAGCCATCTTGAAAGTAGAAGATCCTAGTGACAAGGTGGTAGTTATGGCGATGATGGATGGTCTTCGTCTAAGGCCACTTTTTGATTCCTTTTCAAAGAGCATCCTTGAAACTTTGTCGGCGCTCTAGAGTAAGGTTGACAAATACATTACGGCTGAAGAGTTGATAGAGGCCAAACGTAGTAGGCAAGGAAAGGATGATCACAAGAGGAAGGAACCGATACTCGACGAACAGACTATAGGGGTGAGCTAAAAATTAAGAGGTCCGAGCGAGATGCTAGGGGGCAAATTAATGAACGATGTCCTTGCGCTCTTCCTCATCGAAATGATATGATACTACCTCTTCTCAATGCCCCCAAGCCCAAGTACTCATGGAGATCAAGAATAAAGAAATAAGAACAAATATTGTGAATTTCACAAGGATCATGGGCACAATACAGAGGAGTGCTTTCAATTGAAGGAATAAATAGTTGATCTGATCAAGAGAGGATACTTGAGGAAGTTGTAGTTGCTTACCCGAGGCCTGACTCGTTTGACAGAAGGTACATTGATAATAGGCCAATTGCAGGGGTTATCCAAACTATCCATGGAAGATTTAGATCAGGAGAATGTTCGAGCTCATCCTGAAAAAAACATGCTAGAGAAGCAAAGGGGTGAGCAGAAGAGGAGTTTATAACCTCTCCACACCTATGTCTGAAGTTACTCCTTCCATCACCTTCAATAATGAGGATTTGAGAGGTTTGTATCTCCCCCATGATGATGCATTAGTGATATCTGCACAATCGCCATTTTCAACGGTCAGATGATCCTAATTGATAATGGGAGTTATGCCGACGTTTTGTTTATCTAAGCATTTGACAAAATGAGGATCGAGCGAGATAAACTCCACCCTTTTCATACTCCTCTAGTCAGGTTTAGGGGAGGCTCAATACCACTCGGGTGGATTAAGCTCCCCTTAACTTGGGAGATGGAACCTCACCAGACTACCGTATGGAAGGACTTCATCGTCATGGATTGTCCTTCGCCCTACAATGCAATTTTAGGTCGCCCCACATTGGAAAAAATCAGAGCCACTACTTCTACCTATCACCTGATGATGAAGTTTCCCACATTGATCAAAAAGTTTCAAGGCAGTGCTTTAAGACGGCGATGAAGACCAGCCCCACTCTAAAACCAAGTGCCAAATAATAATTATAGATAGGCGATGCCAAGATGGATGTGTTGAGGGACAAAACAGAGGATGCACCACTCATTGATCCCTAAGAGACTGAGAACACCAAGCCATTGGAAGAAGTGATTCCAATTTCTATACACCCTAACCATCCAAATTGCCATGTGATGATCGGGGCTGAATTGACTAAAGAGCTACGAAGTGCTTTTATAGAATTTTTGAAGAAGAATTATGACATATTTGCAAGATCATAAGAGGACTTCCTAGGAATAGATCCTCATTTCACCATTCACAAGCTTTTTACTGACCTTGATCATCCTTTGGTCTGCCAGAAAAGGAAAAAGTTCATCCTAGAACGTCTGAAGATCATAGAGGAAGAGGTGTCCAAACTTATCAAAGCCAACGTTATTAGAGAATATCATTACCCAGACTGGTTGGCCAATGTTATCGTCGCCCTTAAAAAGGGTGGAAAATTGAGGGTGTGCGTTCATTTCACCAACCTAAACAAGGCCTGCCCTAAAGACGGTTTCCTTCTACCAAAGATTGATTTGATAGTTAATGCAACCTCCAAGCATGAACTCCTTAGTTTCATGGATGCCTTCTCAAGATATCATTAGATTAAAATGCATTCTCCCGACATTGAAAAAACATCTTTCATCACGAAAAGAGAATTTTATTGCTATAAAGTCATTCTTTTTGGACGAAAGAATGTAGGGGAAACATACCAAAGACTAGTCAATAGAATGTTTAAAGAGATGATTCAAAAAACAATGGAAGTTTGCATTGACTACATTCTTCAATATTCTAAGAAAAAATAAGACATTTGAATGGACGAATGAATCCGAGATGGTGTTCAAGCAGCTAAAGGAATATATGGGATCACCCCCTCTGCTCACAATTCCTAACATGGGCGAGAAAATCATCCTATATCTATTTGTGTCACCCACCGCAGTGAGCTTCGTGCTCATCAAAGAAGAGGACAAAGTTTAGAAACCAGTATATTACATCAACAAAGTCCTCATAGGGGTAGAGACCAGATATTTAAAAATTGAAAAGCTCATCTACGCATTCCTGATTGCAGCAAGAAAACTCCGCCACTATTTCCAAGCACACCCTATTGTTGTACTCATAAATCAGCCCTTGAAACAAATTCTTCAATGACTTGACACCTCTGAATGGTTACTCAAGTGGTACATTGAGTTGAGTGGATTTCTTATCAACTATCGACCAAGGACGGCGATCAAAGCCCAAGCACTAGCCGATTTCATAGCTGAATTTACACACGACGTATCTCTAAATTTCGAGATCGAGATCCCCGCGAAGTAGGAGGTCAGAGATAGCGACATCACTGTATGGAAACTATTCATAGATGGGTAATCAAACCAGCATGGTTGTGGTGCAGACCTCATACTCCAAACCCCTTCAGTAGAGCAAATAGAGTATGTCATATGCATTGGGTTCAAAGCCACCAACGAGGCAGAATATGAAGATCTCCGTATGTTGGCATATATGGATGAGGTGAAGGCCATGACAATGAAAATCAAAGATTTTAAAATCTACCAAATTCCCTGACAAGATAATAAGCAAGCTGATGCCCTGGCATACCTAGCCTCCGCTTTTGATTTCATCTCGGATAGAAGCGTCCCTCTTGAGTTCTTGCCAAATCTGAGCATTGACGTTGCCAAGACTGTCTACCAAGCAACAACAGACCTGACATGGATGGACGGCATTATCGCATACCTTAAAGATGGGGAGATGTCATACCTTATGCACATGCACAGTTGCTTATTATCTAGACCAAGTACCAGCAGCCGTTTAGATAATAGAGCCCATCCTTTGGCAAACACCAGCCAAGCTTTAGATCTTGAGGGCCTCCACCGTGAGATGCTGGGCTCGCCGAGCAAATTAGGATCATGAACGAGAATAATGATCGCCTGATACAGCACCTCGCCACAAACAATCCGCCACCACCTACTGCACATGTCCCAAAATAAGTCGATCAATCTCATCGTTCTCATCGATCGGGCGACAACGAACCTCAAAGTCGTCAAAGCACAAGTCTAGTGTGTTCAACTAGAAATCGGTGACCCCAATCACCGAGCTTATGCTCAAGATGAGAAAGGAGTCCTATTCTGTCAGAGTCTCGATTATCTAGCTGAATTCATAATACAGAGAGCGAGGAGACTAGGAGAAGAGGAAAATCATGTCGCCAAGATGACTAAGCATCTAGGAGCTGAGATAAGTCCACCACCTAGAAGATCAGAGTTTTGGGTACTAGGATTGATGCCATTAACACAGGGTCAAATGCCCCAATTACTATAGATACCCTAATAAGGCAGACCAGCCTTCATTCACAAAAAGAGTGATAAGGACTAGTGTTTCATCCAAGTTCAAACTATCATCTCAGCTCAGGGTGTATGAAGGAAAGACAAATATGGATCACTTGGACTCGTATAGGAACTTAATGACGCTTCAAGGATACTCAAACAAGGTGATGTGCAAGACCTTTTTAGCTACATTGAAATGGTCAGCGAGATCCTGGTTTTAAAAAGTTGTCTTCGAGGACCATTGACTTGTTTGACAACTTTAGCAGGCTCTTTGTCACCAATTTCATGAGTTGTAGGGGCAGGCAGAAGAATATCTCTCACCTTTTCACAGTTGACCAAAAAGAAGAGGAGAACTTGGAAGACTACGTCAAGTGGTTCAATCAAACTGTGCTGGAGGTGGAGGACCCCAATGATAAAGTGGTGATCATGGCAATATGGAAGGACTTCGCCCACGACCGCTGTTAGATTCCTACTCTAAGAATGTTCCAGATACCTAGTCGGCACTCTAGAGAAAAGTCGATAAATACATTGCCGTAGAAGAATTGGTCAAGCGCAGAAGGTGAGAAAAAAATGATCACAAGAGAAAAGAACCTGACACCAAGCGAGCTGACTGTAGAGCCGACGTCCCCGCACTCCACTTATCCGACCTAGTATTGGCTCCTCTAAATACTCTTATATCCCAGGTCTCATGGAGATACAAAAAGAAAAATTTGTGAAGTAGCCAAGAAAAATCAAGACCAACCCCCTCAATAGAAACAAAAACAAGTATTACGAGTTTAATAGGGATCATAGGCACAATACTGAGGATTGTTTCCAACTGAAGGAGCAGATAACTGACCTAATCAAGAGAGGGTATCTAAGAAAGTTTATAGCTGATATCCCACAGCCTGACTCACCTAATAGAAGATATGGTGACAACCGGCCAACAGTAGGAGATATCTAGACAATCCATGGAAGGTTAGGAGTAGGAGGATGCTTAAGCTCGTATCGGAAGAGGCATGCCAGAGAGACAAGTGGGCAAGCTAAAAAAAAGGTTTATAACCTCTCTGAGCCTTTGACTGAAGCTCACCCGCCCATCACATTCACCAACGATGACTTGAGAGGCTTGCATCTACCCCATGACGATGCATTGGTCATCTCCGCCACGATCGTCAATTTTAATGTGCAAAGGATCTTGGTCAACAATGAAAGCTCTGCCGACATTCTATTTATCTCGGCATTTGACAATATGAAGATTGGGCGAGACAGATTTCACCCATTTCACACCCCTTTAGTCGGATTTGGGGGCAGCACAACACATCCGTTTGAATGGATCAAGTTACCAATGACCTTAGGAATGGAACCCCACCAAACCACAGTATGGAAAGACTTCATTATTATGGATTGCCCTTTGCCTTACATTGTAATCCCAGGTCACCCGACGTTGAGAAGAATCAAGGGCATCACTTCCATCTATCACCTAATGATGAAGTTTCCCACTTTGTCCAGACAGTGCTTTTTCATGGCCATGAAAGTTGAATCTCCTTCAAAACCAGGTGCCCAATATTAATTACAGATCGATGATGCCGAGATGGAGGCGCTGAGGGACGAGGTGGTTGAAATAACTCTTGAAGATCCTTGAGAAATAGAAAACACCAAGCCTCTGGAAGAAGTGGCTCCCATTTTCATACATCCCGACTATCCAGATCACCATATCATGATTGGGACCAAATTGACTGAGGAGTTACAAAATGCCTTGGTAGATTTTTTTAAGAAGAATTACGACGTGTTTGCATAGTCGAAGAGCGATGTTCTCGAAATAAATCCTCAGATCGCCATTCACAAGCTATTCACCGACCCTGACCATTCTTCAATTTGCTAGAAGAGAAGAAAGTTTGCCCTTCAAAGTCATATAAGAAGAAGTGGCTAAGCTCATCAAAGCCGATATTAATAGGGAATCACACTATTCAGATTGGCTCGAAGATGTTGTAGTCGCCCCCAAAAGGGGAAAAGTGGAGAATATGTGTTGACTTTACCGATCTCAATAAGGTCTGCCCAAAAGATAGTTTTCCTCTGCCCAAAATTGATCTGATCAGTGATGGAACCTCCAAACATGAGCTTCTCATGGATGCCTACTTAGGGTATCATTAGATCAAGATGCATCTGTCCGACCTATAGAAGACTTCTTTTATCACGGAGAGAGGGCTATACTATTACAAATTGATGCCTTTTGGGTTGAAGAACACTAAGGCGACATACCATAGGTTGGTCAACAAGATGTTCAAGGAAATGATTAGGAAGACAATGGAGGTCTACATAGATGATATGCTGGTCAAAAGCAAGAGAGCAGCTGATCACATCGTCCATTTAGAGAAAACGTTTAGCGTCCTACAAAAATATCATATGATGCTTAACCCCTCCAAATGTATCTTTGGTGTGTCGTTGGGAAAGTTTCTTGATTTTTTAGTGAAAAAACGTGGGATTGAGGCCAACCTTGACCAGATTCAAACCTTACTTGCGATGAGCTCGCCGAGAAACATACATGAGGTGCAGTAGTTAACTGGGCGAGTAACCGCTCTTAATAGGTTCATCTCCAAATTAGCAAATAAGTGTTTACTATTCTTTAAGATCTTGAGAAAAAATAGAGTCTTTAAGTAGATAGGAGAATTGGAGATGGCATTTCAGTAGCTTAAGGAATACCTTGGATCGCCCCCCTCTACTCACGGTTCTTGGCTTGGGTGAGGAGCTCATCGCATACCTATCCGTCTCGCCAACAAAAGTAAGTGCAGTGCTTATCCGAGAAGAAGACAAGGTTCAGAAGCTAGTGTATTATGTCAGCAAAGTCCTCATGGGAGTTGAGACTAGGTACCTGAAAATCGAGAAGCTTGCCTATGCTCTTCTAATCGCCTCCAGAAAGCTTCGCCACTACTTCCAAGCACATCCTATTGTGATACTGATAGATTAGCCTTTGAAGCAGATTCTCTAGTGACCTGATACTTCAAGGCTATTGCTCAAATGACCCATTGAATTAAGTGAGTTTCACATCAACTACCAACCAAAGATGGCAATTAAGGCCCAGGCATGGCTAATTTCATAGCTGAGTTTACACATGACGTTACTCCAGAGCCCGAGAATGACTCTCCACGAGGTGGAAACCCCAGAAAAATAGGGACAAGAAGGTAATCTCGTTAGGTGGAAGCTCTTCATGGATGGATCGTCCAACTAGCACGGTTGTGGCGCAAGACTTGTTCTCCAAACTCCTTCAAGCAAGCAGATGGAATACGCTATACGCATCGGATTTAAAGCCACCAACAACGAAGCTGAATATGTGAAAAGGGATTACCTTGCCAAGGATCTTTGAATGGTGGCCTATCTAGATGAGGTGAGAGCCATGCCAATAACGATCAAAGATTTCAAGATTTGACAAATTCCTCGAGAGGAAAATAGGAAGGCTGATGCCTTGGCTAACCTAGCCTTGGCCTTCGATTTCATCTCCGACAGAAATGTTCCCTTGGAGTTCTTGCCAAACCCAAGTATAGAGGTCACCAAAACTATCTGTCAAGAAGAAGTATGTCCGACGTGGAAGGACAACATCATTGTATATCTTCGAAATGGAACACTACTAGTAGACAAGCTCCTAGCGCACCGAACCCAGTATTGAGCAGCCAGATTTTGCCTCATCCAAGGAATTTTGTACAAAAAATTATTCTCGAGACCACTCTTGAGATGTCTCCAACCTAAGGAAACATGTTACGTACTTAGAGAAATTCATGAAGGTGTCTATGAAAACCATTCTGGAGCGAGATCACTAGTTAAGAAGGCTGTTCACCAAGGATATTTCTGGCCTCAAATGGAACAGGACGCAATGACATACACCAAGAAATGTGACAAGTGCCAGAGGTTTGCTCTAGTAAGTCATCTCCCTCATACTGAGATGGTATTAATGACCAACCCATGTCCATTTGCTCAATGAGGAATTAACGTGCTCGGACCTTTACCACAAGCTCAATTATAGAGGAAGTTTTTGATTATCGCAATAGACTACTTTACAAAGTGGTTAGAGGCAGAGCTCCTCACCAAAATCACTGAGAGGAATGCCAAAAATTTTGTATGGAAGAACATCGTCTGTCGATTTGGAATTTCCAAGGTTATCAACTTGGACAACACAAAGCAATTCGAAAATGATGGATTCAAGCTGTTCTGCTCAAACCTCGCCATCTTCTACCATTTTTCCTTATTTGGTCATCCTCAAGCGAATAATCAAGTGGAAGTCACTAGCAGAACAATCCTAAGGAGTCTAAAGGCGAGGTTAAAGAAATCAAAAAGCGAATGGACAGAAGATCTACCGAGCATACTATGGGCTTACTACATAACGAGCAGAACCCCTACAAGCAAGACGCCATACTCGATGGTTTATGGGACAAAATCAGTTATACCAATGGAGATAGGAATGTCGAGCTTCAGAATCTCAAATTTTAACAAGGAGAATAATCAAACCAAGCTAAGGCTTAATCTTGATCTCCTTGATGTAAAGAGGGAGCGAGCTGAGGTACGCCAAGCAGCTTATAAGTACCAAGTCACCAAGTATTACAACCAAAGAGTTAAGCATAAATCTTTCCTACCTAGTGACTTAGCCTTGAGAAAAGTCACTCTATCTATAAAAGAGCCCAACGTTGGGAAGCTCGGTCCTACATGGAAATGCCCTTACAAGGTTGTCAAAGTGTCTAGGCTGTGAACTTATTGGTTAGAAGACATGAATGGAAAGGCACTACCTTATCCTTAGAATGCTGAACACTTAAAATATTACCAATAGTCCTGTTAGTCGCCATGTAAAGAGGATCGCCTATGTAGTGTGGTATCGCCAAAGTCCTGGTATATGGCCAAAGTTCGCTGGAATGGGTTATGTTGCCAATTTCAAAAAATTTATTTGCCAAAAACTCATGTGATTGTGATCGCCAATTTCTGTGTGATTAAAATTATTTTAATAAAATAATAAATTCGACAATTAAAGTTCAATTATCTAGACAGAAGAATCAATCTCATCTTATTGAATTACATCGCCAATTCTAATTTTCCATTATCGCCAGTTTTGGATCAAAACAAATTTCTAGTATCGCCAATATCAGTGAGCTCGCCAATTAGAGCTCCACCTTGCCATCCACTTTGAAGATGGGATGACCTTAAAACTCCACCTCCATGAGGTTTCCTCTCCACTGCGACTCCTACAGTCGCGGTACAGTCTCCATATGGCATCAGATATGATATCACCAAAACAATAAGAAACTATGCAACTGGGAAATATAAAGGAAAAAGTGATTTTCATTCATTGAAGGAAATATATGACATCTTGTCAGTACATAAATTTACAAAAATTACAAGTGTTTAAGGAGAGAGGGTATTGGTATCACCCTTCTTCTCTCCTTCTTTCTCCTTGTCCTCCTCCTCCTCGAGCAACTGGGCATCAATTTTCATCTCATGGATGTCAAGGTCGGGATGGAGACGACCAATTTGCCTCTTGTAGAGGTTGAAGTGTTTGTCAAAATACTTGGAAGCCATAAATTCAACCACTTCTTGGAAGTCGTCCGAGGACTTGAACTCCTAAACCCTAACTCGGACAATTGTTTTTCCAACTCTGTGGCCAGATTTTGAGCACGTGTCATCTCGCCTTCAAGCAAGGCAGCCCGCCCTTGCTGAATCGTCGCCTCGTCCCTCATCTCCCGACCATGACTGACGAGGGAAGATCCGAGCACAACTTCCTAAAAAAGATCTAATCATCAGAATAATGAAAATACAAAAAAATGAACTGAGCATAAAATTGAATAGTTACTTGACCGACGATATGGAAGAACTTGGAGATCGCCTGGTCCAAATTCAACTTTTCCACCTCTTATTTGTCAAGGGGTGGGATCACACCCTCAAGGAGTTTCTATGCCATGGCATGACTCCTTAATAGTAAGGCTCTGGGCCCTAAAGCAGCACCAGGCTGGCCGAGGTTCCTTCCTTGAGGGTAGTAGCAGATATCGCTACTTTGCTTAACGTCGCCTTCTTCTTATTTCCCGATGGCAACGCGGTCCCCTTCTTGGTGTCAGATGCCAATTTGTCCTTCTTGGTGGGCGTAATATTGGGCTCCTTGTCTCGGGGGCATTTCTCATCCATGACTACCCCCTTTGTCATCGAGGTTGACCTCGCCGCTGTGCTTACATCCTTTGACCCTCTCACCAGCTAGATGAGCTTCTTCAAACTGATTTTCTTCGACATAGCTACGAACAAAAATCCAATGTCAATTAATGGAGAAGGTAAAATACTTAGAGAAGGAAGAATACAATACCATCTGATCTAAACTCAGGGGGGCAACCTTGGGTCTAACTGGGCTTCTGATCTAAAGCCCGAGCTTGAGCTCAAACTATAGGGTCCTAAGCCCAGGATGGGATCTCAGACTTTTTCCCTTAATAGCCTTATCAGTGTTAGATTAGGAAGGCGAGGTAAGATTTTTCTCATTTCCTTCCTA
>BRYE01000018.1:6800000-6802500 GCA_030159115.1 Actinidia arguta var. hypoleuca
GGTCCCTAAAGTATGTACTTTGTGTCGCTTTGGTCTTTTATGTACTAATTTTTTCAATTCCAGTCTCTAATGTATCCAATTGATTTTTATGTGGTCAGTTGCTAATTACAAATATTACCTTATAAGTTTTTTTATTATAAAAAGGGTCTTGAAGTCTTTGATATTAGTCGTGATTCCGACTTGTTGCAATTTAGAATTTTTTATTTTCGATTTGTCTACGGAGAAAACAAACAAACAAAAAAGAATTTAGAAGTTAATATATGTAATGTGCAAAGGGATACAATAGGGACCATGGATATAATTTATCCAAATTTATATTTATTTGTATGACAATGAATTCTTTTGCTTTCATTAACTTATCCGAATTTGACTCAAATGGATATCTTAATCCGAATCCAAATTTGCCTCATATCCAATTTGAAGATTCGACTTGACCCGCTTTCTTTCTTTTTGAAAAACAATTCAAAGAAGTTTGAAATGAGAAAAAATTATAAATATTTCTCAAATCGGGTTCAATAGTGGGTTCGGGTATTTAAATCCATGACCAAAATATTATCAACCAGGTTAACATGTTAAATGGGAACCTTTTATCTTTTGCTTGACTAGAATATTTCTTAGTCCATGTACGAAAGAAAATGCTCCACATTACGCAAGTGCTTGTTCATCCGGTAGGAAAAAAAAATGCAGAAGGTATCAAGGAATGTAATATGACATTTAGGGATGCAAAGCTATGAAAACTTCTGCAAATCGTTGTGCTGCAGAAGGTATCATGAATTTTATCTTTTGCACTCTTGTATATATTGTCAATGACGCTCTGCATCACAACGATTTTATTTTAGTACCATGACCATAGCAAAAATATATCTAAAAAGGGAACCCACCAAAAAAAAAAAGAAAGGAAAAAAAAAGAAAAATAAACAAAAAAGACTTCAAATTCATGGACAATCATTTTCATCTGCTAGCGTCTGTAAAGATTGAACAGAAATAACCTTAACTGTATCTAGCAGTAGCAGAATCACAGAGCTGGTTCAGATACTATTTTCAGACAGAAACAGCTTCACAACTTTAACCTACCTCATCCATTGTATCTTGCCCCTTCTTCCTCTAACCTTCAATGAAGAAGCAGAAGAGTTTATTTGGTTTTATGCATTTGATCTAAGACCTCTTTGATCTGCATAGTCTTTTTTTCTTTTTGATTTCTCAATTCAAAACCAAATTGCATTTATGTGTACACATCTGAGCCTATTTTCACGTGGATTGTATGTGCGTGTACCCTTTGTCAATCGTATTCATCCGAATTCCACAAAGTCAGCTCCATAGTTGTTTAATTCCAAAAGATCAACTAACGTCAATACACACATTTATATGTACAAATCATTCTCACTTCCTCAAATTCGCCCAAAGCAAAGTCAATATTTACGTTGATTTCACAACCTAAATCACAACAATAGCAAACAAAAACAACGCTACGACCCTCCCATTGAGTTCATAATCCATAAGAACTAAACAATATTGCTACTCATCTCTCACTAAATCATTTAGAACGAACAATTTTAGGTATTCGATATCGAGTTCAACGAATCTGAGATCGAGATTCACGGAGATTTTCAGTAAGAATTCAAAGCTCAAAGGAAAATGTCCCAGCAGCTATCCATGCTTGAATCGGCTGTGGAAAACAGTCCTTGGCGAATATACTGCGGTACACAGGCCCCATCGAAGGCCTCCTGTCCTTCGCCTCTCTCGCTGGTCCCACCTCAATCACAAACCTCTTCTGCTCCATCTCCGATCTCTCTCTTTCTCTCCCTCTAAATCTGTATATATAGTCTCTCTCTCTGTAGTGGCTGAATTGCTGCAACAAAACTAAATTTGGAGCGTGCGAGCGGGAATGGTAGGTTTCAATTGGCGAACAGAGAGAGAGAGAGAGAGAGAGAGAGTTTACATGGGGCCACCGCTAGTTTTTGACTTGTCGACAAATAGGTTTAGGGTTCTTGGGTCACTTTTCCCATGTAATTTTTCTTAAAAAGTAATTGTGGGTAATCAAAAGTAATTGTCGGTCTACTTTTCCCAAATGACACACTTGAGGTTATAGTTTTTCCCTGTTGATTGTCACAATGTTAAAATTATATGGAATTTGAGTTTTGATAAAAATAAAATTTTTTAAATTCAAAAATAATTAGTATAAATTTATTTGATTATATGCCTTCACACATTCAAGTGAATCTAAATTATTCATTTTGAATTTATTTTTTTTTTCTTCATAATTTTCTTAGTACACCCCTTTTATTTCCACAAGATTATCTCATATTTAACCTTTTAGGACACGTCGGATAATGCCTCAAGAGCATGGAATAATTTTTGTATCCAACGTATTGATTCTTTTTCCTCTTTCTTGTTTATTAAACACAATAAAATTAATTTTCACCAATCCATCAAGCCCATACAATTCCCATGTCCTCTGTAGTCTCACGACTCCGCCCCTTGACTCCGTTCAACTTTTCTC
>BRYE01000018.1:6807500-6817500 GCA_030159115.1 Actinidia arguta var. hypoleuca
TAGGATTGGAATTATCAGCTCAATATTGAGTTGTTAGGAAGCCCAAAGGGCAGCTATTTTGCCATTAATGGCGACAATTTTTTTTAAGCACTAATGGCCATTAGTTACAGCCCTAATGCCTGGGGATTATAAGGCCATAAACAACCCCTAATGAGGGGTGTTTATGGCTAAAAGTTTTTAACATGAAAGGTCATTTTTTTCAGTATAAAAATGTGGTTTGTTTAGCTTGAAAAAATAGAACACCAACACACAATAAATATTTGAGTTCTTTGAGAGAGAGAGACAGATAAAGTTTAGTTCGCCAAGACTGCTTCGAAGGTGTTTCGAAGTTAGTGGTTCTAGCCGTTTTATCCTGGGAGGAAGACGTCGACATCAACCTGCAACACCCTCGGTAGGCGGCGAATTGTTTTTAAGAAGACTGCGATTGTAGGACTCGGCATAATCTGTTTGTATCACTTTTATTTCAGTTTCTGTAATTTTAATTTCTGTAATTTATTTTGATTAATAGAAATGATTATTCAGAATTCTATTTGTTGCCGAATTATTTTTTTCAACATGATTAACAATTGACTTAGTTTAGGAATAAACCAGATTTGTGCATCCACAATCCTAACGCACTTGTGAGAGTTAGAAATTGAAAATCAATTATAAACACGAGTGAAATTGGTATACAATAAGCAGGTGTATAAAACATAATATGCTTGTGCAACTAAATGTTACCAACACGTACCTTAGGGAAACTCATTGTAACTGGAACTGTAATAACAGCAAAGACCCTTGAAATATTTTTCATGGTTTTTGCAGCTGGATTAGCTTCCATTCCTTCTTGCATGTTGCACTAAGAAAATGATATATGTTAGTTAAGACAAAAGTCATACAAACTAGGAGTGAGCAAAAAAATCAATTGACCTACGAAACCGTCTGAACCGTATTGTTCGATTTGGGGTCTTTTCAAACAGTTAGGTTTACGGTTCAAAAAATCAAACCATTTTATTAGTTTAGAAGTTTGTATCTTTATATCTTTATTTGTGTATAACATGTAAATGCAATTGAGTGACGGAAACCATAAAACTGAACCAAACAGTTCGGTTCAAAAAAAGCCTAAACACTAACGGTTTGGTTTACGGTTTGAAACTAAACCGGACTGAACTGACAAACTAAAGCAGCAGGAAGAAAAATCTTGTATTTCCAGCACATTAAGGAAAGTAACAGGATTCAAAGCCAGATAAAACAGAAACATGTAAGGACTGATTAAGTTTGATTCAATTCTACTCAGCAAAAAAGAAATGGATTTGGTAGATATTAGCAAAATAACCTTTTACAGAGCAGCATCTCATAGCAAATAATGCCATCGGAAATAAGCTAACTAATTAAGCACCAGATCCTTTTGTTAGAAATGTAGCCAAATCTAGAATTTACCTTCTCAAGTATGAAAACACATAAAAAGAAATACATTTTTTTTTTTATCAATTATCGAGAATGTGCGGGTGAAGGGGCTATTGTCTATGTGTGTTCCATCTCATAAGTTCCCCACTTCCAAAACTACTTCCTATTCTATTTCTTCTTCACTAGTCATAGGATCTCCTACCTGACTTACAGAAAGAGGCTAGTTGATTCAAAGAAGACAAAGATTGAACTCTTTTTGGAATGTAAGGCCATAAAGCCATAATTATACTTGGTCTTTGTAAAAACCTAAATGATTTTTTTTCCTTAAGATTTTGGGTTGTATGTAAGGCTTGGATGTCCATATTTACCTTGAGTGGATGTGTATTTTGTCATGTAGCTCCGAACTTTTCTGAAGTTGTTGAATCTTTCCTTAATTACGCGTGTTGGATGGTTTGTACTAGTCCTCGCTCAAATTAGCGAGACATGACAAGCCTCGCCACCTATGGCAAGCAAGAATTTATGAGACCATAAAGGACAGGGTTTCCTGGAGTAACAAAAACATGATTACCTCTACCGTTATCAAGAATGACAGTGCTGTCAAAGACTGGAAAAATATTCAAACTATCGGGAGTTGTCAAATCTGTAAACCAGGACACTCCACCAAATTTGAATGAAGACACTTTTTCTACCATGCTCCAAATCTGCAAACAGAGAGCTTAGGTAATGCTAAATCAGGAGAAGCCCAAAAATAATTTTTTGATAGGAATATACAAAATTAAAATTAAAATTCATTAAATTACAATTCACTGAAATAATTAATAAATTATTGATATTTGATATTTAAAAAAAAGGTATTCATCTTACAGCAAGGAAAAAACTGATGAAGACAGGACCTTGAAAAAAAAGACCCTTTAATGGAGTGAATGGAGTAACGCAGTACCTGTAATATCCACATTAAAATTTTATCAAATAGCTTAAAAAATATAAGAGTGTGGAACAGCAAAAGGCTGCAAAGATGATCCTTGGCCACGCCTTCCTTTAGCCCTGTGGTTTATTTGACATTACCGTCATTTTTGCTTGTGGGCATCTTGTGGCTCTGGCTCCTTTATTTTGGACACTTTGAATAAAAGGTTGAATGCTCTCTTTTATGCCGCGAAGCCTTCCAAAGTGTGGTATGACTTGACTAGTTATGTTCATACAAGCTTCTGGGATATGTTCTCCTTAAGAGTACTTCTGAGCCTAGCTCTGGGCTAAGTTGAATAGCCCTGGGCCCGTGGCCCCTAAGCCCCCCCCCCCTCTCTCTCACTCTCAAAGACTCTCATTTTTTAACAACCTTAGTAGTAGCCACCGCCCTATCTCTCACTCTATCTCTCGTTTCTATCTATAGTCGACGAAAATAGAGATCAGATTCATATTGATGGCGAACAAGCAAGGGCAAAACCGCCTCGCCCAATACTACGAATACCCAACTTTCGAAGAAAGACAAGCTCTCGAGGGCGAAATCGTTTGTAAATGCCTAGCTCGCACCGAACAGCAAGTTCCTCTCTCTTTCTCTTGTCTTCATACAGTGAAAAAGAAATGGAGGATGGGCTAGGATTTAGTAAGAAGATGAGATGAGCTAAAAAGGTTCATTTTTTTAATTAGAGATTGGTCATTTTCGTCCTCTTAAATGGTTTATGACCAAATGAGAGATTCATTTTTAGTTCTTGCAAATATGGATTTACAATCGGATATCCGACCAACCCGATCGCAACGCGTTAACCCGTGCACGGGCGATTTCGTTCACGGGTTCGGTCGAAATCGGTTCTTGAGATCTCCAACCTCAATGTGTTCGGGCAGTTGACGAATTACTCTAAAATTCCAAAATTTTAAGATATCTAATTAAGTAAATTAGATAAAAAATAGACACGATATATACAAAACTTGTACAATATATGTTATTTATGTGAAATTAATATATATTGAATTCTAAGTATTAAGTAGATAATGTAAAGTCTAAAGTTTGAGGACAAACTTCATATAAGGAAGGAAGAATGTAGAATAGACACGATAAATACGAAATATGTACAATATATGATATGATATACACGAAGTAGGTATAATACATATATTATGTGAAATTAATATATGTATGTTCCAAATACTAATTATGATTTTTAGGAATTTTATAAAAAATTGAATGTGTATCCGAAAAGATTTTCTATTAAAGTTTAACAGAAAAATAGACACGTATCAGACATGTCTGAATGACCCATGTGGATCAATAGGAATCACATAGTGGTGTGAACCATCCTATAGGGCACTAGTTGATCAAATCCCCAAGCCCCAAATAGTGAAATCCCATAAATCCCCCAACCACCCCATCCACTTTCCCCCCCCTCCCTCATTGTCCCAACATTTCTGTTGGGATTGAACAGGAAAAAGAGAGAGAGAGAGATAAAAGAAGAGAAGAAAAGGGAAAGAGAAAAAGAGGAAGAGAGAAGATAACGAGAGAAGGAGGGAAGAAGAAGAAGGAAGAAAAGAGAAAGGAAAAAGTTTAGGAAACCACCAACGATTTACACGAGGTAAGTTCACTAATTTCCTTTGTTTCGTTACGTATTTTTTAGTTTAAGAAGGGTTAAAATACTCTAGGATGAAGGATTATACTCTATCCTAGTTAAGGTTTGGATATACCATAAAAATACGACACAAGTACGCCATTTTTGGATCAAGAGTCAAACTATGTTACGTCATGTTTTTATTTCAAAATCATTGTTCGTATTTTAGCCATAATTTCTTCATACGTAAACATTTTGAGTCGAGTCAAGTGTAGTTGGATAGCTATTTCAAATACCTACAAGTTTGCTAATAGCATTTTTCAAATTCCAACATTAGATGGCCCAAAACAAGTTTGGAAGTCTGAACAGAAAAGCTGAGTTCTCAGTTTTTTCCAGTGCAACCGGTTAAACTAGTTTTTTTCCAACCGGTTGAACTATTTTTTTAAGCCACTAATCATGCCCAACCGGTTGAACTTTTTTCCTCAATCGGTTGAATATTTTTTTCTAATCAATTGAAACTTCACAGAAATTAATTTTTGAATAATCATATATCCATGGTTAGCCTATTACTTGGTAAACAAACTTAATTATATTATAAACACTTAAGCAAGCTCTTAATACTAATTATGTCAATAAATAAAACGTATAGGAATCAATTCGGCTAGCGTAAGGAACACGACGAACAAGTATAGCACAACACAAACGCAAACAAGTAAGTAACTTTAATCTCGAAAGTAGAGTAAATTTCTTTTTATACTATGATATATATATATGAACTTATGTTATGTTATGCAAATCAAATCCATGGCTTAGATGAGATTCTTTTGAAAAGATTTTGTATATATATGCCTATGTACTATTATATTTTTACCTTTCAGGAAGGTACTCGGCCGGCATACCCCGACTCCAAGGGGTGTGGAAATCATATTATCAAACCCGACTAAGGATGAGAGGTCATAGTGCATAATGTATGTTTTAAGAATTATGTTAACTACACAAGATGGTCATTTATGACGTATGATACCCGACTAAGGGCACAAGCATGAATTTTACAAGCATGAATTTTCATCAATTTATTTTGAAAGAGCAAATATTTTTTATTATGCTATGTTACGTTATGTTACATGCATCTACCATGATATTTTCATGTTTTTAATATGTATATCAAACCCTATGTTAGAGATTATGGTTATATGCTAAACAATCATACTTAGAAATATTATTTTTAACAATGTTTCAGAAAACAAAGACAAGCAAGTGAAGTAGAGCGAGAGAACCACACGTTTAGAAGTCCGTTTTGAATGATGTAACATAAAAGATAGATTATGCCATGCTATGTAACAATAATAATGAATTCATGTAGTATAGCTCGGACTAGAATGTTCGAGCCCTTTTTGGATATGTGATATATGTATGAAAGTTAAGACAGGTACAATCTCTCTACCGTCATGAGTACGTGTTTTGAATGAATGAATTTAAATATTAAATTTTTATTGGATCCAAAAATAAATATACATGTTTCACTTTCGCACACGAAAATTTTTAAAGAAAAAAGAATTTTAAAGGAAAAAGGACCACGAAAAATGGCGTGATGCGGCCCGACGACGCGTCGCCATGCGGGCGTCGGGTGGATCATCACAATTACGGTCAAATCCGACCCATCCGACCCGTGAGCAGCGCTATCACTGACAAATGTGGGGTGACTCAATGATTTGTTTCAAAAATAAAGTATGGAAAACAAAATATGACATCCTTAGAAGGGAGAATACTCTAACCAAGAAAATTATTTGAACCAAGCATATTGGAATCGACGATATTGTTTTTCTGATTATGACCGTGGATACTCTAAAAGATTGGGTTGATATGCCCGTACTTTGATATAAGCTCATCTAATCTTATCACGCTGATTAACAGAATGTTGCCATATAGGAATACGTAACCCTAGATCCCTCTCAAAATTAGTATTATCAACATCAACTCTTTGAGATTTAGAAGGAGGCTCCTCATTTGGAATTGAAGTACCAATGTTAGATTTAAAATGTGTATTACTTTTTGCTATATCAACTTTTGATTTGAAAAATGAAAGAATAATTTTTCCTCTCTTATCTCCTTCACGTGTCATCATAAAAAAAATTTGTTGATAAAAAAGAAGAATAAAACATATGTTCTAACAAGATTAACAAATGTTCGCATGTGCAAAATGATCACCAATTCAACAAAGTCTAAACCTTCATATGTACCACATATGTGTGCCTATGCAGATGTATCACTACTTTAACAAATTTTTCACATTTAAATGTATCACAAATGTGTGCCTATGCACATGGATCACATATCCAACAAATAAGAGTACTGAATCTTACCAATAAGAAGCGCGAACAAAAAATGTATACGCCAGAATAACTTGTTGAACCTTTTGTAATTGACGGTATTGGCCTTTTTATGATTTTCTGTAAAAAAAAATTCTCAATTAAGAAGCAGTCCTCAAATTTTTAATCTTCAAATTCAAAGTTATATCCTTTGATTGAAATCAAATTAATGACTATGAGAGACTGAGTGAAAAACAATGACTCTGTATCCTTGGATTGAAACCAAATTAATGACTTTGACTAGAAAATAATGACTCTGACCATATATTTACAACTACGAAAAATTGAATAACTACGAAAAATTGAAGGAAAAACAATTATACAAAATTAATGATTCTGCATATATATACATATTCTCTGTTATAACTATATACGCATATCATTACGTTTCTCAATTATTTTTATTACTTTGTCTAAGCACATATATAGGTTCGTATATATACAAATCAATTAGGATCAAATCCACCACTATATTGCCGTTGCCACCACAAATTAATTGAAAAATATAAAGTACCTGTAAGAGGATGAAGCACTACAGGTTGTTGTTCTTTTCCTTGTCTCTCTAGTAGGGCTCTTTTAATAGTTAACTAATTAATTTAATTTTTATTGAATTTAAAAATTAAGATTGAAGTGGGTTCTAATTACTTGGGTTCAACAAAAGAATAAAAGTTATTAGATTGAGCAATAAATTAATTGGTCTGAGGAAAAGAATAAAAGTCATTGAGCTGAGCAAATGAAAAAAAATTATTGGGCTGAGAAATAAAAAGAAGTGAAATGAGTAATATTAGGGTGAGCTAAACTTAAATATTTAAAAATTTAGATATAAAAATAAGAAATTGGGCTGAACTCCTCCTAGCTACAACCCAGGGAGCCTTTCCGGTCCCTTCACCACTGATGCGGAGTTGGGTTTTGAGGGGGTTGGGTGTCTCCGACTGGAGGATGGAGGCGGTTGGCCGCTCTTCCTATCGTAATGACTTCGGGCTTTCTCGTATTTAACTATAGAGGGGATAAATTACAGTAAACTTTCCGTATCTATGACCAATTTCCAAGTCTTCCCCTATTCGTTTTAAACCAAACACTTAACCCCTTTCATAGACTTAGTCTGTGATGTCACTTTACTCACGCTGGCAGCACATGGAATGTTAATAATATTTTTTTTTACGAAATTAACCCTTGTCTTTTGTACTCCAATGAGACATTCGAACATGGCCTTCTGAACCATCAAAAACTTCCCACCCTACATTAATTTCTCTCATTCTCTCTTCCCAACACCTTGTGACTTTGTCTTCCCTTTCTCTCTCAATAGCCCAATACCAAACACTAACACCAACCACCGCATTCTCTTCCTTTTCTTTGTAGCCACCACATACCACCACCATCTTTAACCCTCCACCCTAGACCTACCGCCAACCAACACCACCTCCTTAACTTTCTTTCTCTTTAACCTAACAATTCCAAAACGAAAAAAAACAACGGCCATAATCAATCACTAGAAAATCCAACACCACAAACAAACAAAACTTGCCAAAAATCGAATCCCAATGCAAACTTACATATGCATAACTATGACACAAACACAATGAGTTTGAGAAACTTTCAACCTCAAACCTACTAGCACTTGCATCAAACAAATAATAGAAAATCTAAAGGATTTTGATAATTGTACTTTGAAAGTGCAATGGTTATTGTGACGAGGGGGGGTGATGCTAGGACCTGGTGGAATAAAAACAAGGTCAGGGGAAGAGGGTGGTGTTGTTAGGAGGCAGGTAGCTCTATGGAGAGATGGAGGGAGGAAAGAAGTAGTGGCGTTGTTTTTTTTTTTTTTTTTCCCGATAGATGATACAATGAAGATAGAAGAGGATGGGGAGAGAGGAATTGAGGAACCCGAGTAATTCTTATGGCATTTTCTATGAGGTGGTGCATTTGAGGGGGAGGGAGATCTTCTGGTCTTGATGGGGCCCAAGAGAAGATAGCAATGGCAGTGACAGTGGTGGTAGCTAAAGGAAATTTATTTTCCACCCCTTGACATCTTTGATTTGACCAATACCTTTTTTTTTGGGTCCCTAATTCTTCATTCAAACTACTGTTTTGTCATTAATTTTTTTTTTTTTCTTCTTTTAATACCTTTTTATTCTTTTTTTTTCTTTTTCACTTTTTATTACTACTATTTTGCCATTAACTTTTTTTTTTTTACTTTTTTATTATTTTTTTTCTTTTATTACCCTTTTATTCTTTTTTTGTTTTTCACTTTTTATTACTACTATTTTGCTATTAACTTTTATTCTTTATTCTTTTTTACTTTTTATTATTTTTTTTCTTTTAATACCCTTTTATTCTTTTTTACTTTTTATTATTATTTTTATTTTAATACCCTTTGATTCATTTTTTTGTTACTTTTTTTTTTCTTTTAATACCTTTTTTTTTCTTTTAATATCATTTGATTCAGTTTTTGTTACTTTTTATTATTTTTTTCTTTAATACATGTCATAACCTCATTCTCCCTTTAAATAACCACACAACCCATATTTTTATACTTTTTAAAAATTTTACAAATAATGTCTCCCAAAATCTACAACTCAAAATAAATAAAATATTATAAATGTTGAATCAAGTCTCGATTTCGATGATAACAAAACTATTTATTAATACTTAATATGTTTACTAAGTGTGCAGCAAAGAAGCATAGCAACCTATAACTCAACTGATCAAAGAAAGTTTCATAAATACTTTCAAACAAAAAGTGTTGACACCTTACTCTAAAGTATCAACACCTTGAGCCCAAAAGCCAAAATGATCAAATCGGTAAAAGACTTAAATAACTCATCAATCTTGAATGAATAAAAGTGAACAAAGATCATACAAATACATGGAAACATATCAGGAAGAAACAAAGGCGACTCAACGCTTTGTTTATCAAAAAGGTGATGGAACACATTTTGGAAAGATATGTCGACACCAAGTGTATAAGTGTCGACACCAAAAATCAGTAACCAAAATCAAAAATCTGAAGGAAGAAGTGTCGACACCAGGATCGACACCAAATGTCATTGGCAAAATTAATAAGACTTTTGAAGACTAAGTGTCGACACTAGTATCGACTCCAAATATCAGTGTTCAACTTCAGAAGTTTTTCAAGGGAAGTGTCGACACCTACATCAGCACCAATTGTCAGTAGCTAAAATCAGAACGCTGAAGAAGAGAAGTGTCGACACCTACATCAGCACCAATTGTCAGTAACTGAAATTAGAACGCTGAAGAAGAGAAGTGTCGACACCTACATCAGCACCAAAAGTCAGTAGCCAATGAAAGATTTTATAACGAAGAAGTGTCGACACCTAGATCAGCCCTTGAGACAATTTTATGGTAAGAACTGAAGACTTGAAGTGTCGACACCATGAAGCAATGCGTCGACACATGAAAAGTGTCGACACCACGAAGAAGTGTCGACACCCAACGAGAAGATTTTCAAACGCAGAGATGTTTGGTACAGCATTAATAACTTCTCAACTACCACCAACGGTACACTCTTCACTCAAGGTATTAAATACAAGTCTCCAAGGGCATTTAACACACAAGGGGAGTGATACTAAGTATATTGATTCATCCAACAAGCTTTAAAGTCAAGAATCCTTGCATATTCTCTTTGTTCCCTTGTGTGAGTATTGATTCCATTCATATCTACTCTATTGAGAGAGTTATTGTGTATCT
>BRYE01000018.1:6825000-6830000 GCA_030159115.1 Actinidia arguta var. hypoleuca
GACAACTCGTGGTTGGTCGTTGATGGTTAAGTGCCTATTGTGGGTCTCTTTGTGTGGGACCGGTGACATGGTGGGTCTCCCTCCCTGCACGACCGGCAATGACAATGGTTGAGTTAGCAATGGATTGACCCAGAATTTTGGAAAATTATAGTTTGGACTCAGATCTTTATTGAAACTTTAAATTGATGCTTGATTTTCAAAAATTATAGATTTACCTAGGTTTTTAAAAATTACAGAGTTTTACTGGATTTTAGTATATTATAGATTTTTCCCAATTTTTTATAAAATTACATTTTGAGCCCCATTTTATGAAAAATTATAGATTCTTCCAATTATAGGTTTACCCTAGATTTTGAGAATTACAGCTTTATCCATATTTTCAAGAAAATTGCAGTTTTATCACATTTTTTAAAATTATAATTTTATTTTGATTTTCAAAATTTACGATTTTAGCCGGTGGTTAGCCATGTGTGGCTTGACCTTGATCGATTGTTGTTAAGTTGAGAGGTTAAAGCCTTAGGCAATCTTGTGTGACTGTACTTTATTGAACAAAGTAGTTGAGGCTTCTATTTAACTTGAATCGGTCGAACTTATAAGTTCAACCGATTGAATGAGGTGGTTTGGGGCCACGATTCACGTTGGATCGGTTGTAGGTTTTTCTCAACCGGTTGAGAATAGTAGAATATGTCTTTTGCTTGACTTGGACCGGTTGGAAGTTTTTCCTTAACCGATTGAGGATGGCAGAATATGTCTTCTGTTTGACTTGAGCCGGTTGGAAGATTTCCTCAACCGGTTGAGGATGGAAGAAGAGTATTTTTGTTTGACTTGAACCGGTTGGAGGTTTTTCTCAATCGGTTGGGAGTTGCCCCATGCATATCGTTCAGGTCGATCCCCACTGAAGGCGCTGCTCTCAGAACCGGCCTAGGGACCCCACTGAGGGGCCTGCCTCCTAGGACCCCTGGGTACGATAAGTATAGCGGGTGTTATACCGTTGGAAGTGATTGTGTTTAGATTGCTTATCTATTTATGTGAAAGTAGATGAAGTGAACATGGTGGGTTCAAACCTACAAGAATGGCGGATAGACATAGGAGTTACACGCCATGTCTATTGTGACAAATAGATATTCACTAACTTCAAGCCAATTGCTAACAGTGAAAAGATTTACATTGGGAATTCTGCCACCTCGAAGGTTGCAGGGCAGGGCAAGGTGATCTTGAAAATGAATTTAGGAAAAGATTTAATTTTGATTAATGTGTTATTCGTGCCCAAAATTTAGAAGAATCTTGTATCTTGTTCTCTACTGAGTAAAAATTATTTTCGTATAATTTTTTAGGCAGATATGATCACTCTATTTAAGGCTGGAATGTATGTGGGAAAATATTATATGACCGATGATCATTTAAAGATAAATGTAATAATTGTAATCTTTATTATTAATAAAAAGAAATTTCCTGTTATTTATGTGCTTGAGTCTTTCATTTTTTGGCATGATAGACTAGAACATGTTAATTATGATTCCATGCGTAGACTAATTAACTGAGATTAAATTCTAACTTTTATATTAATAAAAATCACAAGTGTGAGACTTGTGTCGGGGCGAAATTAGCTCGATCTTTATTTATTGGGTTGAAATAAGTACTGAACCATTGAGATTAATCCACATTGATGTGTGTGATTTAAAATATGTTCAAACATCCAATACAAATAAATATTTCATTACTTTCATTGATGATTGTACAAAATACTGTTGTGTTTACTTGATAAAGAGCAAGGATGAAGTTTTGGACAAATTCACTCTTTATAAGAATGAGGTAGAGAATCAACTTAGTAAGAAGATTAAGGTTGTGAGAAGTGACCGAGGTAATGAATATGAATCATCATTTGGTGGATACTATGGAGAACATGAGATTATTTGCTAGATCACTGCACCTTACTCATCTCAGCAGAATGGAACTATTGAGCGAAAGAATCGTACCTTGAAAAATATGATGAATGCAATGTTGGTAAGTTCTGAGTTTCCTCAGAACATATGGGGTAAAAAAATTCTCATTGCTAGCTATATCATGAAGATAGTGCCTCGCAAGAAGTCGGACGAAAACCCATATGAGACCTACCTATAACTACTTACATACGCGGGGTGTCTTACGAAGGTGGCCTTACCTCCGCCTAATAAGGAAAAATTAGGTCTAAAAACTATTGATTGTGTGTTCATTATTATGCGCACAGTAGCAGTACGTGTCAATTTCTTATGTATGAGTCTGCAATACCAGATATTCATAAAGAAGACCTATGTGAAGTCTAGGAATGCATCGTTCTTTGAACACATATTTCCGTGTAGATCCATTGGAGAGTCTAGTTCAGTGAAACGGACTTTGTATCCTACTAATGACAACAGTCGAGACCAAGAAGATGAAGTTGTCACGGAACTGAGACTTAGCAAGAGAGATAGAATGTTAACATCTTTTAGTTCAGATTTTCTAACTTATATATTAGAGAGTGAGCATCAAACGTACAAGGAAGTTGTGAGTTGTCTTGAGGGTTCATTGTGGAAGGAGACTATTAAGAGTGAGGTTGACTCCATTCTGCAAAATTATATGTGGGAACTAATGGATTTGACATAAGGCAATAAGCCTCTAAGCTACAAATGTATTTTAAAGAGGAAGATAAAATTAGATGGGTCAATAGATAAGTACAAAGCTAGGTTTATTGTCAAAGAATACAGATATAAAGAAGGCCTAGACTACTTTGATATTTACTCAACGGTCATGAGAATTACATCAAATCTGATGATAAATGTCGAGATACATCAGATGGATGTCAAGACAACTTTCCTAAATGGAGATTTATATGAAGAAATCTAAATAAAACAACCTAATGTTTTTTCCGCACCTGGACAGGAAGGAAAAATATGTAGGCTTGTTAGATCTCTACATGGTCTCAAGCAAGTGTCGAAACAATGGCATGAGAAGTTTGACAATGTTATATTGTCTATTGGCATTAGGATCAACGAATGTAATAAAGGTGTATATGTCAAGGATACAGACAAAGGGTATGATATCTTGTGTCTTTACGTTGATGACATGATCATTGTAGGTAGTAACGATAAGGTTATCTGATCTACCAAGAACAAGTTGAATTCGAAGTTTGACAAGAAGGATATGGGCCTTGTAGATGTGATTCTGGACATCAAGATTACCAGAACATTTAGAATCTCTCTCTTTTAGGAGAGAGATGGTATTACTTATGAGTTAATTCATTTATTTAGTCATTGAAATCCGGATCTGATTTTTTCTATAAATTATTTATCGAAATAAAAACTTATTATTTTGGTGATTAAAAGATAAATGAATTATAGATCATAGTCTTAGACACTACATTGAAAATTCTATAGAAATTCAATAAGTTTGATTTGAATGCCACAAGAACTCCTATGGATGTAAATCTCCACTTATCCAAGAATATAGAAAAAGCATATCCCAGTAGGAGTATTATTTGATAATTTAGAGTTTGATATACTTGATGAGTTGTACAAGACTCGATATAGCCTACTCAGTGAGTAGATTGAGCAGGTACATAAGTAATCTAAGAAATGATCACTAGAAGGCGATAGTAAGGTTGCTATGCTATTTAAGGTATATTTGTGATTTTGGACTGCATTACATTAGCTTTTCAGTAGTACTCGAAGGATTCTACAATGCAAACTGAATATCGGATATAAAAGACTTGAAATCCATGAGTGATATGTCTTCATGCTTGGTCGTGCAACGGTGTCTTGAAAATCTTCAAAATAGACGTGCATGCGCGCGTTCTATAATAGAATCAGAGTTCATTGCTCTAGATAAGGTGATTAAAGAGGCCGCCAAGTAACTACGCCAGTTTTTGGAGTATATTCCCATATGGTCGAAACTTGTGTTTGCGATTACTATCCTTGTGTTAGTCAATCTACGATTGGTAAGTCACACAATATTATGTATAATGGTAATCTAGACATATTCGTAGTAGACATAATACTGTTAGACAACTACTCTCAAGTGGGGTTGTCACTTTTGACTATGTGAGGTCCAATGACAATATCGTATATTTGCTTACCAAAGAGGTAACCCGAGAGCTAGTTGAGCAAGTATCAAAAGGAACGGGTTTAAAGCCTATGAAACAGAAAGCTATTGTGAAGGAAAACCCAACCTAGTTGACAAGAGAACTTAAGATCTAGGTTCAATGGGACAACCTACTTACGTATATATAAGATAATCATTGTGGAGTTGAATAACTCTTACCCATTCCTATGATGCATAGTGATTGTGGATAAGGTTAAGCGTTGGCTTTTAATGACTCTTTGTGCTGGTGAGTCAGGCCAGGTATAGTGATATACTCCTGATAAGAAGTCACCTATGTGAGTATGAAGTGTTGCAATTTCTTTAAGAATTTGATAAGGTGAAATTTTTGAGAAAATACTTGCAGAACCAGGAAGAATGTTCCATGGACGAAATGGACACAATAGTGAGAAATGAACTGCGTTAGGAGAAGTTCATGTGTGACATCTATTGTGTCAATCTACCCCAACGGTGGCACAGCTCAAGAAAGACCCATCCACTGTTCTGCCAGTAAATTCAGTAGGCTCTCATAAGGGAAGGTTAAAGGCCAAAAGCTACATATCCTATGCAAGAATTATCTGTTGTCTCTCTCATGTAAGCTTTGTATTCTCCGTCGGTTTGTCATCTAATTTCATTCATACTAAAATTCCAACAATCTCCCATGACTGAAATTGAGCCTTGGTAGGTCTTTCACTTGTAGAGGTCGATTAAGAAAATTCTTTTTGAAGATAAACTCATCTCATCACAGTCTAATTGGAAAAATACTCTACTTTTTCATAGTTCAATAGGGAAATGACTCTAGCTTTTTTTCTCCTACAAAAGAGAGTAAGGTGTTTTGATTAGAGAATAGAGAGTTTACAAAGTTTTCATAGTTTTGGTTTTTTGATTTTGAGAGAGAGAGAGACAGA
>BRYE01000018.1:6852500-6860000 GCA_030159115.1 Actinidia arguta var. hypoleuca
AACTAGATGAGCTCAGTTCTCTTTCGCTCTTTCAGGTTTGCACCAGTGAGAAAGAAACGATATGAGTGGCTCATCCAGTTCATAGCGCATTAGGTCTTCCACAGCTTTGGCTTTGGAATTCCTTCTGACATCTTCCAGTATCTCGCGCTCTTCTTCAACTAGTTGTACTTTTTTCATGGCTGCCTTAGTGGAGATTGTGGCAAGGTAGCACTGTTTGGCTCCCACATGGTCTCTGAAAAAGGGTTTCCTCACCTCGGGAGTGAAAAATTTATTGACTTGGCCCAATATAAAAGTAACTCCCCTCATGTTGCATAACCAATCTCGGCCAACAATTGCATTACAAGGGAAGGGGATGTCTACCACCACAAACTCTGTCACCAACTCTTAGGAACCAACTTGTACATTGAGGGTTATAGTTCCCAAGGGCCAGTGAGACTAAGCATTGAATTCTACTAAAGGAGCTCAGGCTGGTTTCAAATCTTCTTTAGCTAGGTTAAGTTGTTTAAATAGGTCATGGTGTCCATTAGGATTCTCTTGACGTTATAATTATGGATTCGCAGCTGGATGACCAATTGATCACTATAAGGGTGTTGGACTCGCTTTAGATCGGCATTAGTGAAAGTGATGCTGCCAGGCTTAGATCGATCCTTCTTTGGCTTTTTGGTGAGTGGTTAGATCGAGAGTACCTCGTGAGACTAAGCATTGAATTCTTAGGAACCAACTTGTACATTGAGGGTTACACTTCCCAAGGCCTAGTGAGACTAAGCATTGAGTTCTACTAAAGGAGCTCAGGCTGGTTTCAAGTCTTCTTTAGCTAGGTTAAGTTGTTTAAATAGGTCATAGTACATCACCTCAACTGAACTCCTAGTGTCCATTAGGATTCTCTTGAGGTCATAATTATAGATTCGCAACTGGATGACGAAATGATCACTGTAAGGGTGTTGGACCTGCTTTAGATCGGCATTAGTGAAAGTGATGCTGCCAGGCTCAGATCGATCCTTCTTTGGCTTTTTGGTGAGTGGTTAGACCGAGGGTACCTCGTGCATCTGGCATATGATACTTATCTCCCCCGGATCCTATTTTCAAGATTGAGGTAGTTCGGTCCGCCAATCATGTGAATAGTTCCCAGAGGTAGATCTTCTTCCAAGTCATATTCGATTTCCTCATTGCTGTAATCAAACTTGGGGTTAGGTTTTACCTCGACTTCCTCTGCCTAAGTTTTTCCTGATTAATGAACTCTTTCAGATGCCTATCCTGAATGAGTTGATCAAGAAAAATCTTTAGGGCCTGGCAATTCTCAGTCCTATGTCTCATGAAAGGAACATTTTCACCATTAATTGCGCTTTATAGGGTCACCTCCCATAAGTATGTGTTTCTTGACATAGGGCTTATCTCGAATTCGGGTGAGGAGCTTGTAGATTGGTTCTTTAAAAATCACGTTAATCCCTTGTCTCACCCGGCCTTCATAGTCAACCGGGCTTCTTTTTCATTTCTTGAACGGTGCCTCACCTCAGGGAGTCATTCCTGTAGCTCGTTTTGCTTGCTAGATGTCATCCTCTAGTCGAGCGAACATCTCAACCCGGGACATGAGGTCTCAAAGGTTGGCTGTAGTGTTGGGGGTCAATCTTCCCAAAGTTTCTCTCCCGAAGTCAATCCGAGTTTGTAACTGACCACTACTAGCTCTTTGGAACACTCCTCGACCTCGTTATACATCTCTCAATAATGCTTGTTATAATTTTGGAGTGATTCATTCTTTTCCTTTGGGAGCGTCAAAAGAGAGCTAACACCTTTTGGTGCCTTTGTGTTTATCACAAACCGAGCCACGAACGACTCGGTAAGATGATGAAAGCTCCCAATGGATCTTGCAAGCAGCATGTTAAACCATTTCATCCTGAGATCCCCCAAACTCAATGGGAATACCTTGCACATGAGTGCATCAAGATGATTCTAGAGGGCTATCATTTGCCTGACGTGGCTGACATGGGATCTTGGATCGGATTTTCTATTATACAGTGTGAACTTTGGTGGTGTAAACTTTTTAGGGGGTCCATTCCCTCGATGTCTAGGAGAATGGAGTTTGGTACCTCGTGATTGGCTCTCCTGTGACAAACTTGGCTATATAGGCTATTGACCTAGCTGAAATGAAAATTTTGACTGGTGCTGCTGTTGTCTAGTTGTGCAGCTTAGCACGCAAATCACCTTATCGATTTCATTAGGCATTGATTGTTTCGTGAATATCCACGCTGGAATGAGCTCGGCCTGGTGATACCCTCCACTCACTTGGTGCAACTGACTTGCTATCACTTGGCTCTCCAAGCCAGTATGAGACTCGCGTTGCTTCCTAATCTAACCTCCCATAAGTGGGTCTTTCAATCTTTTAGACCTTCCCTCAATTTGCGCCATTTCAGCCAGCTGGTTTTGTAGACACTTAATGGTGATGTCCTGACTATCTCTTCCTTCAGGGAGCAACCGACCTAGTCTCTACCAAGAGGTGGCCTTGGATGTCCCTTGGGCGTTAGTTAGTAGTTTAACCCCTTCATCACTAGGAGTCCTAGGTGCGTGAGGGGGCTCCCTTCGAGTTTCGCAGCTTTCGGAACAATTATTGCTTTGTGATGTCATCAATGCTAGCTTTGCAGGTATTTATAATCGACTTTCCATAGACGAAACCAATTATGGGGGATAATGTTCGTGGAATGAAAGAGAGAAAATCAAAGATAGACATCTGCGGTGGACCAGTGGTGGTTATAGACGGCTTCGGGTTGTTGTGACCACAAAAATAGTGAGTTCGACCACTAGAGCTATTTTTGAAAAACGATTCTCCGACGGTCAAGTTAGATGACCGGAGAATCAAAATGTATGTAGAAAAATAGTAGAAGCTTAGAGTATCTAAGTTTGTATACCTTTAAGAAAATAAGGTTTGCCTTATATAGCTCAATTCGGCACGTGCCTAGATGCACCAACTGTTGTGTCACTGAACAGGCTGCAACTCGGTACGTGCTTGGACGCGCTGACTGCTATGTCAGTGAGTAGGCGGCCGACCAAGTCATGCCTCTAGGGTCTAGTTGGTAATTGACCATTATGTTGCCGACGTCTCCATCCGGGCGTGGAGACTATCTAGAGCTATCAAATGGTCCTGCCCGGCCCAGCCCGACCCAAATTTAGTTCGAGCTTTTCGGACTTTAGGCCGGGCTGGATTGGGCTAGCCCCTAAAAAAATTGGACTGGGCTCGAGCCATGGTCGACCCAGTCCAAAAATTGGGTTGTTTTACTTCGAGCCGGGCTATGAATAGGGCTCAGGCTCGGGGCGAGCTTGGCCTGATTTTTTTTTTATATATAAGTGAAGGTTTTTGTCTTCTTTTTAGTTTTTATATATTTTTTTAACTACATAAAAAATTAAAATGCTAAAATATACATAAATTAAGTGAGTTTCATTGATAAACAATTTAAAAATATTGATTAAATGGTTGAATCTCGTTCAGGCTTGAACTTGGGTCCGTTCGGGCTCGGACTCATTTCTGGCTTTTGGGTTTGGGACCGTTCGAGCTTGAACCAAGCTTGAGCTGTACGGAATCGGGCCGAGCTCGGGCGATTCAGCCCGTTTGACAGCTCTAGGACCATCAGAGGGAACCTTGCCAGGCAAGTTACATCTTGTCCCTTGATGTGCCTCGGAATTGCCTCCAACCGTTGTCCCTCGACCAAGTTTTGGCGTGGTGACGCTGCTGAGTTTGCTATAGAGTGATAATTCATGGTTGTCTCAACTCGGAAGTGCTAATGTTTAGTAGCATCTCGACCAAGCTCAGGCGCAAAAACTCCACCGAGCGTGATATATAACGACAGCATGACAGTGGTGCCTACCCTAGTTAGGCCAAAATTTATAGTCGTTTGTTTTATCACCTTGCAATTACCATATAGATTTCATGACTTCCTAATCCCTATTGTAATCCACGACTGTTGGAGACTTTCATGCCGTGATTTCCATCGTACTATATTATTGGTCATTCTTCCGCTCTGCGCATTTATCTTTTCATCTTCATGATTATAGTTGTCATGCTTCCGTTGTTCCCAATCACACGGACGATTAAGCTCTAAAACAAAAAGACAATTGTATTTGGATCATGACCAGCAAACTCAAAAAGGAAAAAGTATGTAAAGGGCGATTTTTGTACATCAAAAGATTTTTTTTAATTGTAAGTTGAAATTCATTTTAAGAAAACAAAAATATAAAAGAGTCACCTAGGCATACTGAAAAATAAATTTGTTCACCCACCTAAAACACCCACCTAATAATTAGGTAAATAATAATTTGTAATTGATTTAAATAATAGTCATAGTAACGGTAATATTTCACATACTTGAAACCCCCCTCTGCTAGTGCTATCCCTTTCATTTCCTGGAGTATTTCCAAGTAGTCATTACAAAATCGAGTGAGTGACCAACTATATAATCATTCCCCAAAAACGAGGTTAAAAAAACAAACACGGCAATTTCACACAAAATGTACAATACCCTATACATTCAAAATAATGCCAATGAAAATCACGAGGTGAATAAAAATGAAGATGAAGATGAAGATGACGGTGACGAAATTATCGATGAGCAAGGTGTTAACCCTGTCGATCCGTTAGGCGAGTTCCGGCACAAAGGACACGTGGCATTCATCTGGAGCAACCCATCTATGCAATTAGCATGAAAATAGAGGTTGCATTCTGGTATGGTCCTTAAGGTGTCTTTAGGCTGGTACTCGGCCAGACAAATCGGGCATGTGCCATTGTTGGGATTGGGCAGCCTCATACTCTCCCCGAGCACCGTCTTCGGGTAAGACTCTATCATGGACCGGTCCATGCCCATCATGACCAAGGCCCTTTGCGGATTGGTTGTTGGGTTGGAGAGCTCTGGATCGAGATTGCGAGCCCGAGTGGTATAGGCCCTGATCCTGCCGCAAGTGTAACACAAAAGCCCAATAAGGCATACAAGCCCAGGTATTCCAGCACCTATGATAATGCCATATTTCGCACTCCTTGGGAAACCTGTAACAAAGTTATCCTTCAATACATTATATTGCAATTGCCACTTTCACTAGTAGCGTTTTTCTTCTTCTCTATCTTCAGAAAAAAAAAGAAAAAAAACTTAAGTAATAAATACAATGCACATCACTATTTGAAATTCTATTAATTCAATATGGAAATTCATAATTATTTTACAGAGTATTTTTTGACTATTAAAATTACATGGATACATTTTTTACTTACACAAACTATATAAATCAATAAAGGTCATAAAAATAATAACACTACAATCCAAATTATATAACTCAAAATGAGAGATGTCTAATAAATTATATTCAAATATTCATACCTCCTTTTAACCGATGTGAAATTAAGAATTGAAGCATTCGCTGCAAATCTTGTCTCTAACCCAGAAAGCCCCAAGAAAGACAACAATGACTAGACTTTAGGATACAAAATTTTGTCGGTTCCCTCCATCCTATATAATGCTGTCCTCGAGTTGAATGCATTGTATTTGATTTGAATAGCATTGCTTTGAATGTAAGATATTAAAATTTAAAACTAATATATAAATAAATAAATGATGCATACATTTTATATGAATAGAATATTTATGGATATCAATTATTCAAGGAGCCGGTGGCAATCATGGGACTCACTTGATCACTGTTAGGCTTTGACTAAATGTATTTGGGTTTTTCACTGGAATTTATTTACTACAACTCAAAAAATACTAGTAGATATTACAATTCAATAATAAAATCTCATATTGTTATAATAGGTAGTCCACACTCCTATATTTTATTGTCTATGACATCACATAAAACGGCAGTAGTTGGCCATTATAACCATAGCATTATCCGAGATAACAATTTGTGGTCAATGTATTAGTTATTTTTAATATTGTAAGGCACACTCAGGAAATAAAAAGATGAAGACTAGATTTTTCTAAAGGTAGTAATTTTGAGCTTCGTACTAAAATTGGCATAATGCAAGCCTTTGCTAGACCCATCTCGATCCATTAATCTAAATCATTCACTTGTAAAATAGGATCAGATGTCATCTACAAAAAAATAAATAAATTGATCCACCACCAACAGTCACAAGAGTAGATGGTCTATTTTGAAAGTTTAAATCGTACGTACACAATTAACATTAATTTTTGGGGGGATGAAATCCACTTACCACGTCTAGGAAGATTGAAGCACCCAATCTCCTCTTCATCTCCTTTAAACCTGCAAATCCCATCCTTCAATTCACAGGCCCCACAATTGGGCCCACGCCACGTCAGCAGCAGATCCTCCGTCAAGTCCACCGGAGTTCGGTACAGATTATCGTACTGAATCGGAACCGATACGGTCAACATGTTCTGACACGTGTCAAGCAGGTAATTAGCCTCTATGGCCACAACAGTAAAGTTATGGTTACTACTCAGACAATAAATTGGCACCGTCCGGTACATCATTTCGTGGTGGGTCCAGTAATCGGACGTACAGTTAAGAAACGTGAAGTTCCTCGCGTAAGGGGAACGGTACGGTGAACCGGAGAGGCTGAAGTTCAGGGTCCGTCTGGGGAGACAGAAATCGGGGTCCGTGATGAGTATCCACTCGTTGGCGTAGTCGATGTGGTTCACGACGAAATCGCCGGCGTTTGGGAGGTTGAGGACTGTTTGGCTCCGGTTGTTGCACGATAGAACAAAACCGTGATAACCGCACCAGTCGGGCTGGGCTTTTAGCCGGAAAGGAAAGCGGATCTCCAGCCCAGTGGGCCCGCATGGGCCGGCAATTGGGCTTAGAGAGGGCCGTGTGTGTGAGGATGAAGAAGAAGAAGAAGAAGATGAATAGAGAACAGAGTGGTGAGATCTTCATTTTGGTTGTGAAAAAATAAGTATAAAATTTGGTTTTAATAGCGTGGTTAGTCATCACTAGTCCATGTAGTTTGATCAAAGTCTAAATCTGGTATTACAATTCTAATTTAAATAATTAGAATTTCATAGTTTTAATGTAGTCCACCCATCAATACCATACTAATTATAATTACAAGAAGTTACATGAACACTTGCATTACCATTTTTAGTTCACTTTGGTCAAACTACGAAAATCACTAATAGTAAAGTTATCTTTTAAAAAAAGATCATTTGAGTTTCATGTGCTTGCTTTTTGTCTAAATTTTTAACAAATATTGATGAGTACTACGTTGGAACCAAACTGAAACTATAGGCTCATTCACGTCAAGTTAACCAAATATTATTTTGGACTAATTTAGCTAGTAAAATATGTTGAAAAAACTATGCTTTGAACATGGTATTTTGGCAATTTTGAGCCAAAATAGACGAGACTTTTGATCATCTTTATTGATAAAACAGAGTAAAGTTATAATATCCGTAATATGATCTTCAAAATCATATAAAGTTTATTCAAAACGAATAAAGGATGAATGAAAAATTGCTCTTCAAATTACCAAGTTGAACTAGTTGAAATGTAAAAAAAATATCA
>BRYE01000018.1:6865000-6870000 GCA_030159115.1 Actinidia arguta var. hypoleuca
AACTATTGGATGATGCCAAAAGGGGGGCCAAGGCCACCTCAGGGAAGAATTTGGGTTGGTTGCTCCTTGGAGAAGCGGACAGCTGGAATATAATCATCCAACGCCTGTAGACATAGTTAGCCAAAATGGCACAGATTTTAGTTGAGAATAGGTTGATGAAGCTAGCCCAAGCAGCAAGGCTAGGACAATCTGATGGCGGGATTAAAGAGCCAACCCTTCTGCTTTGGGAAGGTTAGGATAAAAGACAACACAGATCCCATGTTAGCTTGTATAGCCGAACTGATAGAAAATCTATAGCACCGAGCAAGTGAAGAAGATCACTTGACCGAACTAGGTCTGGTGTGGACCTCCGCAAGATGCTCAACGCTAAGCAAGATCGAGAGGGGGACTTGCATACTAAACTCAACGACCAAAAAGTGGTGGCAACAAGCAAGGTTGTTCCTGTGGGTTCAGTGGTCCACATAGCCTAGAGTGAACAGAGGGAAGCCGTCCCTAGGTATCAGACGCCATTCTCCCAAGATGTCAAGAAAATGGACCCACTAGAGAAGTTGACGCCACTAAGGTTCATGTTGTAGGATGAGAAGTCAGATCCAAGGTCCCATGTGAGCCACATCAAGCAAATGATGGTCCTTTGGAACCACATGAATACCTTAATGTGTCGCATGTTCCCATCGAGCTTAAGAGATCTCAGACTGAAGTGGTTCGATAAACTATCCACGGGGTCAATCGAGAACTTCCATCAACTGACCGAATCATTCATACTCCAATTCGTGATTAACACAAAGGCGCTAAAAAGTATAGGTTCTTTTTCGACTCTTAGAAAGGGCAAGAACTAGTCAATCCAAAATTACAACAAACGATATTGGGAAACATATGAGATCGATGAATGCTCTGAGGAGTTGGTAGTGGCAAGCTACAAGCTTGAGTTAACTCCTAGAGAGAGACTTTAGGAGAACTTGACGCTCAACCCTCTAACCGACCTCTGGTACCTCATGTCCCAAATTGAAATGTTTGCTTGGTTGGAGGATGATGTAAGACAGGAAGAAAAATCTACAAGAATAACCTCCCAGGGTGAAGGGTCATTCAAAAAGTATAAGGAGATCTCGGTTAACTACGAGAGCAAGGTGAGGCAAGGGATCAACGTGGTTTTTAAAGAACCAATTTATAAGCTCCTCACCCGAATTTGAAATAAACTTACTTTAAAAAGCCTAATGGGAGGAGACCCTAGAAAGTGCAACCAGCGATGGAGAAGTTCCTTCCATGAGGAAAAGGAAAATAAAATAGAGAACTACCAAGCCTTGAATGTCATCCTTGACCAGTTGATCTGGGATGGACACTTGAAGGAGTTCGTTTATGAGGAAAAGACTCAAACAGAAAAGGCCGAGGCCAGATGAGATTGACAAAATCATGAAGAAGGAAGAGGATATTCCCTTGGGCCACTATTCACATGATTGGGGTTCCAAACTACCTAGATCTTTAGAATAGAATCCAGGAAGAGATCCAAATGATCAGAAAAATGAACAAGTTTCTCTTGGTGCAATCAATGGCTAAGAAGCCAAGACAGACGATGATTGAGCCTAGGAGCATCACGTTCATTAAAGCCGATCTGGAAAGGGTGTAACATTCCCATGGTTGGATCTTGGTGGATACAAGAAGCTTAGTTGAGGTGATGTATTATGACATCTTTAAATAACTTAAGTTTTCACAATGAGACTTAAAACAAGCTCGAGCTCCCCTAGTTGGATTCAACGCCTAGTCTCACTGGCCTTGGGAACCATGACCCTTAAAGTCTAAGCAGGTTCCCAAGAGCTAGTAACATAGTTTGTTGTTGTGGACATACCTTCCCCATATAATGCGATTGTTGGCCGAGATTGGTTGCATAAGATGAGGGGGTGATTTCCACATTACACCAAATCATCAAGTTTGCCACCCCTTGAGGTGAAAAATTCCTTTATGGAGATCAAGTAGCGGCTAAACAATAGTGCCTCGCTACTATTTCTACTAAGGCAGCCATGAAAGAGGTGCAACTGATTAAGGAGGAGTACGAGGTCCAAGATGACATCGGGAGGGCCCCTAAGGCAAAGGTTGTGGAAGACCTGATATGCTATGAATTGGATGAGCCATGCTCAGATCGTTTCTTTCTTACCCATGCAAACCTAGAAGAACAAAAGAGAACTGAGATCATCCAATTTTTTACAGCTAATATCGAGGTCTTTGCATGGACACCTTACAAGATGCTCGGGATTGACCCCAACTTTATCAAATACAAGCTAAACGTCCTGCTCGATGTCCGACCAATGAAACAATGAGGACGGAGATCCACAATCGAGCATGTGGATGTATTGATCGAAGAAGTGGAAAAGCTGAAGGAGGCAAGTGCAATAACTGAAGTTCTCTACCTGAGATGGTTGTTAAACATAGTCGTGGTAAAGAAAAAAACTAGAAAATGGAGAGTGTGCGTGGACTTCACAAGCCTTAACCGAACATGTCCTAAAGATTGCTACCCTTTGCCAAAAGTTGATCAATTGGTAGACTCTACCTAAGGTCTTGCCCGGATGAGCTTCTTGAATGCATACTGAGGTTACCACCAAATGCTAAGCACGAGCCCAATCAAGAGAAGACTGTATTTTTTGAAGCGTATTCTGCTATAAGGTCATGCCCTTTGGATTTAAAAATGCAGGTGCCACATATCAGAGGATGGTCACAAAAATATTTAAGCCGATCCTGGGTAAAACTGTGGATGCATATATCGACGATATGGTGGTCAAAAGAAGTAAAGAGATAGACCATGCCAAGGATTTGAACGAGGTGTTCATAATTCTAAAAAGACACAAGCTAAGGTTGAACGCAGCGAAGTGCTCATTCGAAGTGAGCTCAAGAAAATTCTTAGGGCACTCGTCTTGGAGTTCTCCTCTACGAGTGCGGAGACATCGTTTGACAACATGACAGCCCGCACAAAGGCCATGCTAGTGTCATGATCTTTAGCAAAGTCCGCCACCGATACCTGCCTATCGAGGTCACAAGCAAATAACTCGGGCTTCCAAATCTAGGTGTTTGCACTCGAGGAAAGGAGGAAGGCCGAGCTCGTCTCCCCTACCTTGTTCTTGGACGTGCCCTCTATGAGCTCCTTCCCCTTGCGCTTGTCTAGAAGAGGGGCCTTTGACGAGTTCGGTCCAACCCCCATGATCGCTTCAACCATCTCCACAATTGGATCAATAGTTGGCAAAGGCACCTGGCTGATGGGAGGAGCAGCTATAACGAGAGATTTGGTAGCTGGCATAGTCTTCTTCTAAACCAGGGACTTGAACTTCACCGTGTTGGTTTTACTTGAGCTCACGGCAGAATCGTAAGCCTCCCTGAAAGAGTGGGCTATGTCAACTTCTCCCATGGCCTGAGGTGGAGCATAGGCAAGGTCGTCAAAGTGCTCGTTGTTCGAGCTCAAAATAGAAATGGGTAGGGCTGGAACTTCTAGCTCGATTGTAGGAATCCTAATTTTGTTTTTTGTTTAGCATGAGCTGGTTAACGACCTCATGTCCTTCCTTCTCCTCACTATCCAAGGAATTTGAAAAAGTGTAGCTCGACGAGTTTGAGGTGATGCCCTTTTCCCAACCTTGAACTCGACTAAAGGGGAGGTTTGTGCTGAGCTTGGATTTAGACCTCTCTGAGCTAAAATCGTCGTGCTACGGAGCCCGACCCTTAATGCGTAGGGGAGGAAGACTGATCCTGCCGAGCTTTTCAGTCTTATGTAGAATAACATGCCGATAAACCAGCTCATACTTTAGAATGTGAATTACCTTCCTCAAAGCCTTTCTATTGTTGACAACTTGAATAGCCTTTTTGCAATCTTCAGACCAAAGTTTGAATTTGTCGTTAAAATCTGCACAACAACAGAAGCAAGTATGAGTATCAGCATAAGAAACTTCACAAACATTAAAATTGCAGATTCAGCAAGGGAAACACTTATTGTTAGGAAAATGGCCATTACACCTCGGGAATGACCATAGGCCATTGTCCCCATCTCGGAATTCCTAATTACCTAAAACCTAGACAAACTCGCCGAGGAATAAGTCCTTGTCTGGGTTGTCAGTAACCAACCTCTTTTGTGGTTAATAGGGATTCCTGAGATGTAAGTAATGATTACCCTTCAACAAGGGTGAGCGTGGCTCCCTCTTTGATCTCACCATGGTAAAAACGTGTGACAAGTTCTCGGCACTGAAGGAAAGCTTCATCTGACGCATCAACATGTCCACTGCAAGCACGATTCATACAAAGTTGACTGACACCTACACAAAAGTGAGGTGGCAACGCGCTATCACCTCTTTAAGCATTGGGCTGATGGGGAACCAGAGCCTTGCCCGGTGGATCTGCCAAATACGAATCAAGATGTTGTCCCTATTGCCCTCCACTAGGTTGTGTCCCCATTTGGCTTGGAAAGCATATTTGAACATCCACGTGGATGCCGTGGTCAATTCAAAACTTGTTCCAAGCCTCATCAGTATGAACCAACAGCTAAGTTCAATTCAACTCCATGTTCTGAAAACAAAAGCATGGCAGTTAGAATGAGCTCAACCAAACAATTATGACGAGCTTAAGCGAGCAGAGTCAAACGAGGTCTCCGTGAGCACCGAACCCTACTCCACTAAGGGGCAGCTATCAGCCCCTCCTACTGCCTCAAACCCATCTCGACAACAAAAGAACCTATGGGAAGAATCCATAGGCCACTAATCTTATAGGGTAGCCTGAACCTATTTCATCAAGGGAAAACTATCCAAGGGTGACTTAGTTCATAGAGAAACAAAGTTCCAACAATGACCGACGAGCCAAAGTCAGAGAATTGAACACAGACAACAAACAAGCAAAAATTCAAAGAAAATCCAATAATCCAATCACAGAAGCACATACTGGAAATAAAACCCTAAACACATAGAAATGCAAAAAAGAAATTGAGTACAAATCATAAATAAGCACATGAATTGCAAAAAAAATGAAGACCAAAAGCG
>BRYE01000018.1:6887500-6892500 GCA_030159115.1 Actinidia arguta var. hypoleuca
AAGAACGAATCACTCAACAATCATAACAAACGTTATTGGGAGACATATAATGAGACCAAGGAGTGTTCAAAAGAGCTAGCGGTGGTCATTTACAAGCTTGGATTGACTCCGAGAGAGAAACTTTGGAAATACCTAACGCTCAACCCTCTAGTCGACCTTCAAAATCTCATATCACGGGTCAAAATATTCTCCCGGCTAGAGGATGATGTCCGACAAGAAAAATGAGCCACAAGGTCAGTTTCTCGGGATGAGGCACCGTTCAAAAGACGGAAGGAGAGCTCGGCTAACTACGATTGCTAGGTGAGACAAAGAATCAACGTGATTTTTAAAGAATCAATTCACAAGCTCCTCACTCAGATTTGAGATAAGCCGTATTTCAAAAAGCCCCACCCCCATGGGAGCTGACCCCAAAAAGCGCAATCAACGATGAAAGTGCTCCTTTCACAAGGAGAAAGGACACAGAACTGAGAATTTTCGAAATCTAAAAGTCTTTCTTGATCAGCTTATCCAGGATGGACATCTAAAAGAGTTTATTGATAAAAAAACTCAAGTAGAGAAAGCCGAAGTCAAACCTAATCCCAGGTTCGATCGCAACAATGAGGAAATTGAATAAGCCATAAAAGAAAATCTTCCTCTAGGAGCTATTTATCTGATCGGGGGACCACACTATCCCGATCTCGTGAATAAGCTCTGGGGGGCAATACGCATCGTACACCAAATGCATGAGGTATTCTTGGTCCAACAATCATTAAAAAGCAAAGGCAGTCTCAATTTGAGCCAGGTAGCATCACCTTCACCAAAGCTGTCTAGAGCGAGTCCAACACCCTCACAGCAATCCTTTGGTTATCCAACTCGAGTCCATAGCTACAACGTCATGAGAATCCTAGTAGACATTAAAAGTTCGATTGAGGTGATGTATTATAACCTGTTTAAACAACTTAATTTGAATAAAAAAGATTTGAAATCCTCTTGAGCTTCTTTGGTGGGGTTCAATGCTCAGTCTCACTGGCACTCAGGAATCATAACCCTCAATGTACGAGTTGGTTCCCAAGAGTTGGTGATAGAGTTTGTTATAGTAGATATCCCCTCTCCCTATAATGCAATTGTTGATCGAGATTGGTTACACAAGATGAGGGGGGTCACCTCCTCATTATACCAAGTTATCAAATTCATCACCCCCTAAGGTAAGGAAACACTTTATAGAGATCAAATGGCAGCCAAACAGTGCTACCTTGCCACAATCTCCACTAAGGTGGCCATGAAAGAAGTGTAATTGGTTAAAGAAGAGTACGAGGTTCTGGAGGATGTCGGGACGAACCACAAAACTAAAGTCGCGGAATACCTGATACGCTATGAACTAGATGAGCCAAATTCAAATCGTTTCTTTCTCACCAGTGCAAACTTGAAAGAACAAGAAAGCATCAAGCTCATTTAGTTTCTTACAGCTAATATCAAAGTCTTAGCATAAACTCCCTACGAGATGCCCGAGATAGACCCCAGCTTCATCAAACACTAGCTGAACGTTCTTCCTAAGGCCCACTCAATAAAATAGTGAGAAAGAAGGTCCACAATCGAGCATGTAGACGCCATAATGAAAGAGGTAGAAAAGTTGAATGAGGCAAGTGCAATAGTTAAGGTTCTTTACTCGAGCTGGCTATCCAATACAGTCATGGAAAAGAAGAAAATTGGCAAAATGGCGAGTCTGCATGAACTTTACAAGCCTCAGCGAGATTGTCCAAAAGACTTCTTTCCATTACCAAATATTGATCAATCGATGGACTCTACACGAGTCATGCCTGAATGAGTTTTTTAGATGCATACCGAGGTTACCACTAAATAGCAATACACGAACCCGATTAAGAAAAAACTATCTTCATTACCCCCATGGAATCTTCTACTACAAGGTCATGCCCTTCGGATTGAAAAATGCTAGAGCTACATATCAGAGAATGATCACCAAGATGTTCGAGCAAATCATGAGAAAAACTATGGACGCTTACATCAATGACATAGTGGTTAAAAGCAAGAAGGAGCCAGATCATCTGAAGGACCATACCAAGGTATTTATAATACTCAAAAAGAACACAAACTGAGGTTAAATGCGGCCAAGAGTGACTTTGAGATAAGCTCGGGAAAATTGCTAGGACACTTGATAACTCAGCGAGGGATCGAGGCGAACCCAGAGTAAATTGTGGCGATCAATGACTTTGTCTGCCCAAGAACTATGAAGGAAGTTCAAAAATTGAACATAATGGCAGCAACACTAAACCGATTCATTAGTAAGTCATCAAAAAAATGTGGTCCATTTTTTCAACTACTTCGCAAAAATAAAAAAATTTATGGAATCAGGAATGCGAGCTTGCACTCCAATAGTTCAAAGAATATTTAACTAAGCCACCATTTCTTTCCACCCCGGATGAAGGAGAATTGTTTTACATCTACCTTGCCATCTTAGAGCATGTCGTTAGCTAAGTACTTCTAAGTTAGGTAGATGAAAAGCAGTGCCCAATCAACTTTGTTAGCATGACATTTATGGATTGCCAAACAAGGTATCTACCGCTGGAAAAACTGGTGTTGGCTCTAGTTTTAACTTTGCGGAAACTCATGCATTATTTCCAAGATCATCTCATTGTTGTATACACCCAGTTTCTCCTAAAAAACATCTTGTCTAAAGAAGACCTATTTGGGAAACTCTCCAAATGGGCCATCAAGTTTGGACAATTGGATATAAATTTTTTCCAAGACCAAAAATAAAATGACAAGTTTTAGCTAATTATTTGGATGAATTCTCACCCAACTATGAGTTTAGAATAGGGTTACCCTGCGATTGCACATAGAAAGGAGGATGGCTCAACAAAAAAATCAGTTGAGATCAAGTCAACACTTGAGGGCCCGAGGTTATCAAAGAACCACCTCAAGTCGCAAAGGTAACCACTTTTGGGAAAATCACCGAGGGTCCTGAGGTTGGTACAGAACCACCTCAAATTAATCTCTCCTCGGCATGGAAAATATTTGTTGACGAAGTAAAAAATAACTTAGGGCAGAGCAGATTAGTTCTAAAAAGTCCTGAAGGGACAATTTTTTAGTACTCACTTCGGCTGAATTTTCCTACAATAAATAATGAGGCCGAACACAAAGCTTTCATTGCAGGATTTTGGTCCGCCAATAAGTTAAAAGTTTTCGAGCTCCATATTTTCAATGATTCAAAATTAGTAGTCAACTAAGTCACAAGAAAATTTAAAGTTTGAGGGGCCAAGATGGCTAAATATCTGGCAATCGCAAAGACCCTCCTCACTGAATTCAAAGTAGTCAAAATCGAACAAGTGGGGAGAGATTTAAATTCAAATATAGATGCATTGGCAGGCTTGGTGTCTGTTTTTCAGGGAGAAATGGGTTGGAACATTGTAGTAGACCTAATCTCGGCTCCCAGCCATGAGACGAGTTAGGAAATTGTCCTCATCAACACTGAGATGGGACCGAACTAGATGGACCCAATTGCAAACTTTTTATGACATGACAAGTTGTAGAGGACAAGAAAGAGGTGCAACAAGCTCCGAATAAAAACAACACGTTTCATGGATCTCCCCCACTAGAGACTTGTACAAATGATCATATTTGGGGCTCTACTTACTGTGCGTTCATCCAAGCCTTATCGGGGATGTGTTATTCGAGATCCATGAAGGCATTTGCAGACTAAACTCTGGGGGAAGATCATTGGCTCACCAAGCTCTAACTCAGGGGTATTGGTGGCCCTTCATGCAGAAACATGCTCAGGTATACGTACAAAGTGTCAGCTCCTCTCCCCCTATTATATCAGCCAGCAAGGGACTTGACCCATTTCACCAGTCTGTGGGATTTTGCCAAGTGGGGAATGGACATCGTGGGGTCTTATCCTAAGCTTCAGGGAACAAGAAGTTTTTGTTTGCAGCCACAGACTATTTCACCAAGTAAGTAGAGGCCAAACCACTAACTCAAATAAGAGAAGCAGATATAATCAAATTCATCCGCGAAAACATCTTATCAAGGTTTGTTATCCCCAAAGCATTTGTATCAGACAACGGAACACAATTCATAGGCTAAAAAATCAAGGACTTACTGGATTCTACAACTCAATACCGAGCTACCCCTACTACAACAGGCAAGTTGAGGCCACAACCAAGACAATCATGAATGAAATAAAAAATAGGCTCGAAAAAGCTAAAGGCAAATGGGTCGAGGAACTCCCAAGTATTTTATGGACATATCGGATCACACCGCAAAAAATAACGAACAAAATGCCTTATGCTTTGGCTTTTAGGTTTGAAGCTGGAATCCTGCTAGAGGTCGGCTTGTCCATAATACAAAATGAAGCATTTGACATCAATCATAACGCGTAAGTATTGGACCTTAACCTCGACCTTACCGACTAATGAAGAGAAAATGCACTAATATAAATGGTAGGCTATCAAAAGTAGTTAGACAAGATGTACAATCAGAAGGTCCAACCCAGACAATTCTTAGTTGGAGACCTCGTTTTGAGAAAAGTTATTGAAAATACCAAGGACCAAGCGGATGAAAAGTTCGGCCCTAATTGGGAAGGTCCGTACAAGATAACTAAGTTTGATGGCAAGGGTGCTTACTATCTCGAAGACCACGACAACAAACAAATCCCAAGACCTTAGAATTTCAACAACTTGAGGAAGTATTATTAGTAAAATACAACTCTTTAAATTGATCTTGTAAATATTTTAGCTACACTTGTAAGAAATAGTTGTCTAAAAACTCTATATTCCACTATTTTCAAAACTAAGTATTTTTCTTACTACACAAGAAGAACTTGGTTAAAAAACTTTTTGAAAAGTACCTCCACTTCAGTCAATAGAAGGTGTCACTCTCTTCTCTAGAAAAGATTTATGCTGGGAGGTACTCTCCATCCACCTAAGCACGAGCTAAGGTGGTCCTAAAGAAAAATTTGAGACTAATAACTGAACTACTTAAGCACGAGCCTAAGATATCTTAAA
>BRYE01000018.1:6907500-6915000 GCA_030159115.1 Actinidia arguta var. hypoleuca
TAAAAGAAGGAGGATGCCATATGGAGGCAGCACTGCGAATGTAAAAGATTTGGTGTAGATGGAGTCTCAAGTTCATCTCATCCTCAAGGTGATGGGCAAGGTTAATCTCATCCTCAAGTTCACCTCATCCTCATCCTCATTCTCAAGTTCATCTCATCCTCAAGTTCAGGATAAGCGACATGTGAATTTGTGGAGGACGTGGACAGCATTCCAGGAAGACTAAGCTTATTAAGTGATGACTAGATGGGATAAGGCAAGATGATGTCTCGGCGACATGCTTAATTCAAGTCTTTAGCAAGTAAAGATTTTACCTCTCATCAGTTGCCCCCTACTCGAGATGCTGAAGTGAAACACTTGGCATTATTTAGTAACAAATCATGGAATGTTAATAGATGACGTAAGCACGTAAGGATGACATGCCCTTACATGTTGATATGTGGAAGTGCATTGATGATGAAGTGACCTTTCACCTGCAATCGGCGAGACCACTGTAATGTCTATTTTAATAAAATGTAGTTTTTCTTCATATCTATTTTTTCTCATATCCGTTTTTCTTCAATAGCAACGTGCTTGTTTCTATTGGCAATATCATCACTAGTGAATGTAATGAAACTGGAAAGATGAACTTTTGCGAACAAAAAATGTTTTAAATCACTTTAACTAGGCAAACATTAAACTTAAACATGGCAATCAAAATGGTTAGGTGATACACTTTGGCGAGCAAGATGCCTTAGTTAAATAATTGGAGGATGCAACTCCCAATTATTTTTGCATCTTTTTAGAAAATAAAAAGAAACTTAGGTAGGCGATGTCGATAGATAAAACTGGTGATACAATAATTTTGATTTTAGCGACGTCAACAAGTTGAAATGGGTGAAATTGGTGACAATCCATTTTGGCGACCTCAATATCATTGGCGAATATCCATTTTGACGATTTTAATAATAGATATTGGCGGTAACACTAACATGGAGCTTTGGCAATAACTGAGCTGGAGAAATTAACGATTCTATAATTACATGAAAATTGACAACCATAGCTACTTTGGATCCATATTTTAATGGACTATTCTTGGAGATGACAATACTTAAATGACGTTAGTTAGGCGACCCTGATAACATGGCGACCCCAAGAACTATTGGTAGTATTTCTTTAAGTGCTCGGCATTCCAAGGGTGAGGGGTGTTTCCCCACCCATGTCTTCCAGCCAATAGGTCCCCTGGTCTGGCGACTTTGACAATTTTGTACGGCCCTTCCCATTGCTTGCTCTCTATAGTTGTTTAATCATCTGGTATATTTATTTTGCAGTTCCCAAGCGTAGGAACCTACCAGAACAGCATAATACTTGAAAGTATCGAGATCGAATTCACACGGAACTCAATAGTGCATATAGTTAAATTGGATTGCAAGTATTTGTAAAAATAAAAAGAATTTTGTATGAAGTTTGGATAGTTTCTTTGAAATTTTTTTTGTTTGAAGTTTGGATGTATTCCTTTTTGAGATTTTTAATCAATATATAAAGATGACATAGTCCAAGTACTTAGCCCTATTCCTTTACCATATTTTCTATTTTTTTTTCTCTTTTGTACTCAACTAATTCTCAAGGTAAAATGATATTGATCAGAATATTTTTTAATAAAACTCAGTTTATATCTAGAAATTATGTTTATGAATTGTCAATTGATTAAAATACTATGTCAACCTCTTAGAATACAAGGGATCTCAACATTATTTGTACCAATGAATCTTGTTGACAAATAATCAAAGATTTATACAATTCTAAGTTTTGATCTCGATATTTTTATTGATCAAATTCTTGACAAACATTTAAAGTTCATATAAGATGAAGAAAAAATGTAGTTCTATCTAGGATTAGATTAGGGCATAGTGCTTAGACTAAACTAACAAGTTTAGCCAACCATAACTAAGTAAAACTTAAGCATATTTATGAATATTAGAAGAATAAAACTGAAATTGACTAAAATTGGAATTCAATTAGACTTATTCGAATAGAAATTACATTATGAAATGTGAGAAAATTAACAAGTAATTGACGTAAGAAAACTAGTCATTCAAACGAATAAAGCAGAATTTAACCCAACCATGCAGACGGATAAAACAGAATTTAAATACATGAGAGTAATTCAATGTTGGAATTATATACATGAACAAATGAACAACAATTATCAAGTATAGGAAAGAAAAAGAAAAGAGAAATCTATGAATTCTTCAAAGTTAATGGCTATTCTAAAAGTGTTTTTAATCCAAAAGATAAGTCCTTTTCTTCAAAGGCAATCCTTTTATTTACAGAGGTCGGAAATTGGGGAATAGTGTGATCACAAAGTTTTTAAAAGTTGCCTTACTGCCTGCACTTTAGATGCTCTGCAAACCTAGTCCGATCGGTCGACTGGTCCAGCAATAGTCTGACTGGTCGGGCTTAAGGCGGTTTATGCCTTTTGCCTTTTGTTCCCTCCTGGACCGGTAGAGAAATGCCTAGATCGGTCCAAGCATGGCAGTTTAGATATTGATGAATTCTGAACTACTATAGATTTTGCTGGACCGATCCAGGTTGTGGAGTTTTATGATCTCTGGCTTTTGCTTTTTCTTGGACTAGTCAGGAGTTGGCTAGACTAGTCGGGCAAGTTTTTTTTTGGTTTTCTGCTTGCAACTCCCGGCTCACCATTTCTCTTTCAGTTTATCTTGGTTCTTTGTGCTTCATAATACTTTTTCACACTTTTTCACCTTGTAAAACACTTAAATCTACTTGCGCTACAATAAGATATAAAATAAACAATTATATGCGCACTTCTATATTAAGTAAGGAGGATTTTTAGCTAAAAGTTGTCAATTTATGATTCGCATCACCCATCTTTAAGATATGTAATGATATCACCCATCCATGTCGGGGGTGTTGTTGCCTGACATACGGTTTTGGTGATGTCAATGCTTGGATTTGGCAAGAATTTCAAAGGAACACTCCTATTTAAGATAAAATCAAAAATTGAGGCTAGGTTAGCTAGGGCATCAACTTTCTTGTTCTCCTCTCTAAAAATTTGGCGTATCTTGAAATCTTTGATCTTCATTGGCATGCCCTTCACCTCATCCATATATGCTACCATTCGGAGATATTTGGCGAGGTAATCCTCTTGGACTTGATTCAACCACAAGCTAAAAATCACTGTAGACATCCAAGAATTCTACTTTCAACTCAGTTACGACTCTCAAACAGACGAGGAGGAGCGCGAGGATGTCATTCATTAATTCATTTTCTAGCATCTCGCTCAGACCTCTTGATTTTCAGCTCACCCCTTAGTCTGTTCGTCGAGTATCAGTTTCTTTCCGCTTGTGTTCATCCTTTCCTCTCCTCCTTCACTTGGTCTCTGCTAACTCTTTGGCCACAATATATTTGTCAGCCTTACTCTAGAGAGAGCCAACAAGATTTCAGGGAAGTTTTGGGAGAGGGAATCGAATAGTGGATCTGGATGAAGGCCCTCCATCATTGCCATGATAAACCACCTTGTCATTGGGATCTTCCACTTCAAGGACACTTGATTAAACCGCTTGACATAATCTTCAAGCTCTCCCCATTTTTTTGGTCAATTGTGAAAAGATGGGAGGAGTTCTTTTACCTGATTCTACAACTCATGAAATTGGGGATAAAAAGCCTGCTCAGGTCGCCAAACGAATCAATGGTTCTAGGAAAGAACTTTTTGAACCATGAATTCGTTGGCCCTTTCAAAGTAGTTGAAAAAGTCTTGCACATCACTTCATCTGAATACCCTTGGAGTATCATCAAGTTCTTATATGAGTTTAGGTGATCCATGTGATATGTCTTCCCTTTGTATACTTCGAGCTGGGATGATAATTTGAACTTGGACGAAATTCTGACTTTCATAACTCTTTCCATGAACGAAGGCTCAGTTTTCCTTATCAAGGTGTCCATAGTAACAGAGGCGTTTGTGCCGGTATTGATGGCGTCGATCCAAGCATCCAGGTCTTTAAATTTTTGGGTAGTGGACTTATCGCGGCATTTGTGCACTCGGTCATCTCGTGTGAGGTGATCTTCTCCTTCTCTTAGTTTTCTCGCCCTCCGTATCCTAAGTTCAGCTAGATGACCAAGACTCTGACATGACAAGACTCTTTCCTCGTCTAGTGTGCAAGCTTGTCGACCGGTGTGGACAACTCCTGGTTGAATGCCCCTGACCAGCACTATGGTGATTTTGCGAATCTTGGTCGCTCAATCAGTGAGAATGGATAGGGCGATCAACATCTTCTTGGACAGGTATTGTGGCAAGAGGTGGATTGGTTGTGGTGAGGTGTTGTACTAGATGGACATTTATCTCATTCATGATCTTGTTTTGTTCGGCGACTCCATGCATCTCACGATGAATGTCCTCGAGATCTGGAGCTTGAGTAGTATTAGCCATTGGATGTGCTCTATTATCTAAAGGGCTGTTGGTACTCGGTCTAGATAATAAACGGCTACATAGATGCATAGAGTATTGAGAATTGTGGTTCCCACAGACGGCGCCAAACTATTGTGATAAAAATCTAGGATAAGCAACCAACAGTAAAAATTGCTCTTTAAGCTTGAAATTGACCTCGGTAATGATCTCGAGGTGATGACCTCGACGACCTGCGCAAGAAAATAAACGTTACCGGCCGGGGTGAGGCAGCTACAAATCCTTCCATGTGAATGTGAGATCGAGATAAGGTGACTAGAAAGAGCTTAACATAAAGTTTGTATAGATATAGCTCAAAGAGTGATAGTGTAGTTATCCCTTTTTGGTAGAGGGTGAGTGGCCTTTTATATATGAAAAACGTAGAGCCGTGCAAGAAGATCCCGGCGTAATTACCAAGCAACTAAGTATGGAAGCTGTGTTTGAGAATTTCAGAGTAAAAGGAGGAGGATGTCAAATGGAGACAGCACTGCGAATGTCGGAGATCTGGTAGAGATGGAGTCTCAAGTTCATCTCATCCTCAAGTTTGGGGTAGGCGACATGAGAATCTGTGGAGGACGTGGACGGCATTCCAGAAAATCCGAACTTATTAAGTGACGACCGAATGAGATAAGGCGACATGCTTAATTCAAATCTTCAACAAGTAAAGATTTTACCCTCGTCAATTAGGATTGAACAAAATCCGTGTTGCCTATTCATTTTGCACATGTACGACTAGCTATTAGTTTTTTTCTAACTATTAGAGTATCTCCAACAATACGTTTTAATTTTATCCTATATTTTAATAAAATATATGCTACTTTACGTTTAGGAGTCCCTTTTTTATTTTTTTTTCTCTAAAAATACTTCCTATTTGTACTTTAAATCATATACATTATTTTTTTTATTCTTTAAAAAAAATAAATTAAAGTTTCATGTGGCTATACAAGAAAAAATAGAGGAGAGAGGAGAGAGAAAGTGATATTTTAATTTTAGAGATTTGAATAGTGACTCATCATATACGAAAAATTATCATAAAATAGGGGGTGTAGTAGACAGTTTATTATAGTATATTTTTTGTATTTTGGCTCTCTATTCTAATACAATATAAAACTAGCAATAAAATAACACACATAAATTTATTAGAAATAGAAGTCCATCTACGAAAAACTAAAACACAACTACAATAAATTATTTTTTAAATAAAAATTTTTACTATCACTGAATAGAATTTCATAAGCTTGGATTTGGACTAGAAAATTCTATCTATGTGAACATTAAGATGGAAATCTTAATTCTTAAACGTGTCAACCTATTTTACCTTTTTACCTAAATTAATTAGGTATTGCTTCTCTAAATAACTAAGATGTTACCAGTTAAACATAACATAACATACACAGTGGTAAAGTAACATACTTAACAAAAAATTGCTATGTTCATCTACGTCAACCTTATAAACATAATTATGCCCAAATATAAACATTAATAACAAAATTTAGCATAATTAGGAAATAAGAGCTTTGGACATCACACAAAATGAAAAGAAGAAACCAGGAGTCGAGTTCAAATTAGGAGGGATCGGATTAGGAAGGAGAACAACTTGGGTCTCATCATAGTGGCGGGAAAATCCCCGTACAGTCCCTATCCTGAAAAAAAGTCTCCTATAAAACCCTAACTCGCCTTCAAAGCCCCCACAAACTCTCTCTCTCTCTCTCTCTCCAACTGTACAATCGCCTTCTCTATCTGCTCCGTCGATTGCCATAAGATGTCCCCAAATTCCATGTCAGATCCTTCTCTTCGGAACCTCACTCTCGCTTACCGAAGAACCTAGTTTTTTTGCATTTACTCGTAAAACTTCTTAAGTTCGATCGAATTGGGGTTTACAGCGTAAGAGATTTAAAAATGGCTGATGGGTTTGAAGAGGAAGCAGAGCCCACGGTTTCAATCCAGGAGTATCTCAAGGACGTTGAGGATCAGGAATTGGTAGCATCTTCGTTTTGTATCGAATCATTGTTTTTTAATTTTTTTGTTGCATGTGGATGTTTTATGTTTTCTTTGTTCGAATTACTTTCATTTTCTGTTTGTTTGCTGAGGAAATGCTGGAAAAATGAGTCTACTAAACTCCGGAATGTTTTCCCTTTCTGTGCAACCAAAAAGGGTGTTTGTGGGATTGGAACGGTCTAATTTTAGTTAGATCGCAACTTCTTCTACAAATTCACTAGTAACCAAACAGTTCAATTGGTTCCTGCATAATGAAGTTGACATATGGCTTTGTTGGGTAAAGTATTGATGAATATACGAGGGCCGCAGATTTTGTGGTTCCCCTTATCCAATGAATTTTACGTAGGAATTTGTTGGGCAAAGGATTGATGTCTGTTTAAGGGATGCAAATTTTGTTTCTGCTCTCTGTATACACTTAGGGCTGCTTAAACTTAATTGGTTTCTGATACTTAATGCACAAAGAAACAAGCCTAGTCTGTTCAGTTGTATCCATAGTTATCAAATCAAGAAGTATCCTATCCAGAATTGTAAGATCCAACTTAAAATATGAAAAACAATGTTAAGAAATTCATGCACATGATATAAAATAGAAGATTTGATTAGACATGTAATACAGTATTTTTTTTATATTGACATGATTATGCTGTCTAATTCCATCCGTCTGCACCTTGAGAGGTGTGTGTCCAAATCTCACCAATCATTATAATCTTTAAAAATTGTAATCTATTTTCTGTTATATTCAAAAAAGGGGCCAACAAAACTTGAAAAAGTAAAAGAAGAAAAGAGAATGGGCGGAATTAAGCATAAATCACTAGGAAGTGTCTTGTATACTAATTGTTCAGAAAAAGAAGTAAGAATGTTTTTGTGGATTTGCTGAATCTAACTACTTGGACCATATCCCATTAAGCTATACTTGTTCACCTCCTATCAAAAAAGAACCTATGCTTATTTCCAAAATAACGATAAATATTAAAGGTATGTTATTTAAGCCTTTAACATCATAAGATGTACCTTTTCCCGTTTTCCCTGGGGAAATTTAAATGATAAAAAGGGTTAAGAAA
>BRYE01000018.1:6925000-6940000 GCA_030159115.1 Actinidia arguta var. hypoleuca
AGTCCTATGCAGTTATTGTATTAAGCTAAATCCTTGACTTGAAAGATCAAATTAACCAGTTTTGTGACAAATTAAAGGTCTCTGGGTGATCATGTTAACACAAATCGTCCTACACAATGGGAGAAAAATTTGTATTGAATTGATCAAAGGTGGACAGCATAACAAAGTCCACATTATAAAATCATTTATTGTATCTGATGAGGAGTATATTTTCACATACTTAACCAAGCCGCCGCGTAGTTCATAAGACGGCCATATCGCCATTTAGGTAAGGTCACGTCGCTAATGTTTCTCGTGATCAATACTCAGCATGCTAAGCTCCATTACGTTGCCCGAATTCTCCTTCCAGCCTCTTACGTCGCCAAATGCATGTTGCTCAGTAGTTTGTCACCAATCTCTCTATACCAAGGTGAACGTGATTGGCTCTATCTCCATCATAGCCATCCACAGATACGACACCACCACCACATGGCAATCTCCACCCATTACGCCGATATCTTCGATCATGGATTCCTTATGTGGTTACCTGATGATTACGCCACGATCTCCTCACATGTCTGTAAAATCTACATCTATAAAAAAGCCGCTTACCATTCTCCAAGAGAGGTAACTGCAATCTCACTCCTTGAGTTATTGCTATATGATTTCTCTGCTGCACTTTGTCTAGGGAGTTCATCTCAATTTCATCGCCACGCCGGAGGAGTTTGAGTGGCCTTACCACACATTTATTTTCCTGTTCAGGTTACCAAGGTTGTCCTCGAGCAATTCTAACTGTTAATTGCTCTCACCAAATTTATACCACAACAGTATCCATCATGAGTTGATTATAGTTGATAGTGGAAGGTTGATGATATTGACACGACTAATTTATTTTTTCTTATGAGTCAAAATACAAAATTATCGTGGAGCAGCAATCTTATAGAAGAGTCAAATAAAAAACTATCATGTATGAGCAAACAACGTGAACCAACATATGTGTTTGTGGCTTTAAGGCCGTCCCATAGTAAAATAGGGAAAAAGAACCTCATAAAACTTGAGCACTAATTTCCTTTAAATTTAGATATTTCGTCGTTTGGAGAATCCATATTCCTTTTTGCGATGTTTCTATTGTATCAAGATTTAGAAACATGTCTTTTCATCAAAATTTCACTTTGCATCATTTACTTTGAATTATGTCAATTTTTCCTTATATTTTAGGTTAAGCATTAATGTGGTTCTTCTATCCATCTGTTGTTCAATTAAGTGACAGACAATAGCTATGTGGCCTTGCGAAAAGAGGCCTTATGCCCCTTAATTCAACGGTAGGTCGACAAAAGGGTCACAATGACACTAAACCTAATGTATAAGAAGTTGACTTACACAATTAGAAGTAAGGGGTGCAAAATAAAATTAAGTAAAATTACATTGATGCAATTTGTAATTTTTTTATCTATATTTTACATGCTTAAGTGAATCTGAACCATTCATTTTGAATTTAAAAACTTTTTTTTGATCCAAATTTTGGGACCATAAGATTTCTCTTCTAAGCCTTATCAGTATGGTTAATTTGAATATTAATGTTTGATGGGCTATGTGATGGGCTATTATTACAACCTTAGTTTTGAGACTCGGGCGAAGGTTGGTCTGGGGTGGCATCTACACTAAAACCTGATGGCAAAGGCATGAGGGAAACATACCATAAGAAGATGGTGTGTGTTCAAGACAGTGATATTGCAGAATAAATGAAAGGTGCAAGCGGAGTTGTGCCTGAATGTGTGACAATGTGGACTATGAACAAGGACTGGCATCATCATGTTGTTGGGCATTCATACAAGAAGGAAATACTCGTGGAGTCATTCCATTCGTCGGTGGCTTGGTGCGGAACCAAGGTTGGTATTGGGATGGGCTAGGCAGCAGTCATGCAAAAGGCTGCAAACATTGGTAATTCTCAGCAATTTTCGGCAGTTATACTTAGTAAAAAGGGAAATTGTGTCTGAGGATACTTAAATACGTAGAAAACATTCCAGGAACACTTGTCCTAAGGTTGGCATGGGAAGTTGTTGGCTTGCATATGTGGCCGGCCTAAATTAGGACAGATTTTCCCTATGCAGTTGGGGGATGTCAACTAAATTCTTGTTGTGTTCTTGTAGTCCTAAGCAAATTCGAGAGGCAGAGAGTGTGGACATATTTTAAGGCAGAAAGGTGTGTTCCGGCTTAGAAAGTCTATTGACTTATTGCTTATATTGTTGGTGCAATAAAGGTTAAGTTTTGACCTGTAAATATTATATTGTTTCTATTTTATTGAACCTCAAACGTGTATGTGTGTTTGTGAGTATTTGGCTTAGACTAAGTGTTAAAACTTAGTGCCATTGCAAAAAGAATTTCAGGTCTGAAAAATTGACCATGTGACAGCTATCCTATAGCCTTGCTCCCAAATTGACAATTTCAAAAATTAAATAGTGAAATTGGTTAAATTAGATTTTGCTTGTGGCAATTTGTCAAACTTTGAGTTCAAAAGGGTAAAGAGTTACTGTATTAGAAGTGTCAAAATTTAAAGAGTCAAGTGAAAAGAAAGTGTGCCACATTTCATGTGCAGTGAGTAGGCTTTTACTAATGCGAATATTAGAAAAATCATTATCTAAAAGAAAGAGTCAGCAAATCCCATGAAGATGGTCCACGTACAATATGTTGCATTTTCATGGGGACAAACAAAAGGACAATTATATTATAAGGTCACTCATGTTTTTTTCAATAATATTGTATAAAAAATAGTTGAGAAAAGCTTTTTTTTTTCTCCGGCTTTGATCTTATATAACAAAATAATCACTGTGGGGTGTAAGTTTAGGAAATGAGACAAAGAAAATTGAGGATAGACACCTACGGTGGTGAAAGTGTCTACAACCAGTTAGCAACAATAAGATCCTAACTGTGACGCGAAAATAGTGAGATCGGTTGCCCGAGCTATTTTCTGTGAAACAGCTCTCCGACGGTCAAGTTAGATGACCAAAAAACGTGTGTAGAGAGAGAGTTTATGCTTCTTAGGGAAGAATTTGCGTACCTTTCAGAAAAATAAAGACTGACCTTATATGGCATAGCTCGGCACGTGCCTTGACACGCCAACTGTTGTGTCACTAGATAGACTACAGCTTGGCGCGCGCTCAGATGCGCCGACTATTGTATCAGCGAGTAGGCGATTGACCCAACCATGCTCCTAGGGCTTGGCTGGTAGCTTATCATCATGTTGTCGATGTCTCAATCTGGGCATGGGAGCTGTTAGAAGAAGCTTCGCCATGCAAGTTACCTTTTGTTCCCTAAAATATTTCGAGATCGCCGCCAACCATTGCCCCTCATCCAAACTTCAGTATGGTTACTCTACCGAGCTTACTAAATAGCGACAACTCGAAGGTGATGCTAGCCTTAGTTTAGACAGTGCCTGTGTTCTATAGTGTCTCGATTGAGCTCCGACGTAGGAGACTACCGAGCTTACTTTATAGCGATAGCTCGCTTACAATCATACATGCACATCTTTATTGGAAGTGTCAATCTTACAGGGGATAAAACGAAATTTTGTGCTACTAGGCCAAGGAACTTTGTAAAATAAGTATTTTTAACTAAACAAACACTTGTTTGTATTTGATTGACCTCAATAGGTAAAAAATGTAATCTGAGGCATGTTAGCATAGACGAAAAAATCCTTATAAAATTTAATTCAAGCCAAAACTTAGCTAGACAATTGAATTTGATGGTCATTTTTTTGCCTCAAACTGATGGGTAAAGCAAAGTTAAGACCAATTTATAGAAAGCTTCTGCAACAAAAGAGATAATCAAGAGAATACGAACATGGAATTACTTATGCTTCTACTTCTATAATTATATGAAAATCACCTCATCCACTCCAACACATTTCCATTTTTTTGTTGCAATTCAGTTAAGTTTGCTACTTTTTAGCCTTAATTACTAGTAATTGTCTTTTTGTTTAATTCTCCATCAGAGGTAGAGGTGATCTACCTACTACTCCTACTTGAAAATGTACACATGTGCATTCAATTGTCTACCTTTTATTAGTTAAATTTATTTAGATGTGTTCCCATTATATATAGGTATTCATTCACTAGCTCAAACAAAAAAGAATATGTATAACTATTTTATATATTATATTATGGAAAATGCTACAATCAATATTACACACCATTTGCACCAAATGTTTAGCTGAGATTGTGCCACTTTATCATTTTTTATCGGTCATTTTGTATGTCAACTAAATTAAAATATAATTTAACCATAAATTCTCATAAAATTATTTTTTGATTCATAACATATCTACAATTGGTTATAAAATATTTCTAATTATATTCATAAGAATTCATAAACGAACCATAAATATTTATTAAATTTACCCAACATAGCAATAGAATTCATAACAAATCCGTTCATAACAAAATATTACGTAACAATGACTGCAAAAATTCATAACAAAATCAATATAATTCATAACTAAACTAATAAAATCCATGACGGTCAAGTTAGATTACCGAAAAACATGTGTAGATAGATAGATAGATAGAGAGAGAGAGTCTATGCTTCTTAATGCTAAATTCGTGTACCTTTCAAAAAAATAAAGGTATACCTTATATTGCATAGCTCAGTGTGTGCCTTGATGCGCCATCTGTCGTGTCACTTAACAGACTGCAGCTCAGCGTGTGCTTGGATGCACCGATTTTTGTGTTAGTGAGTAGCCGGCTAACCCAACCATGCTCATAGTGGCTGGTAGCTTGTCAACATGCTATCGACATTTTGATCTGGGCATGGAGCCTGTCAGAAGAAGCTTTGCCATGCAAGTTATCTTTTGTCCCCTCACATGCTTATACATCGCCACCTATTGTTGCCCCTCGTCCAAACTTCGGCGCAATTAGTCTATCAAGCGTACAAAAAAGCAACAACTCAAAGGTGATGGTAGCCTTAGTTCGGATAGTGCCTGTGTTCGATAGTGTCTCGCCTGAGCTTCGACACAAGGGATCACTGAACTTGCTTTATAGCAATAGCTCAGTGGCGTTGCCTACCATGGAAAGGTCAGAATCCATAATTATATAATTTGTCCCCTTACAATTATTTCGCAATTCGCATGAGCTGGGTCAATGCTTGCTGAGGTGATGGGAACTTGATGTGTTCAACCTTCGAGCTTAGAGCTTGGCGGGCATGTTAATGCCAGCTATTTATTTTCCTCTTGCTTGAGTCTGTCATTTCATTGTTCTGTTGAGCCATACATCAGGGTCTAATTAGTCCAAGAGCTCAATTTGAGCAATGGTGCCGAGGTCCCCCACCCACCCCTGGGCTTGTTTGGTGTGGACACATGGCTAAAGGACTGCCACATGTTCATTTCTCATTGGTTCGGGGATGGTTATCTTGCTTGGTTCTCGTAATCAACTGAGCCTTCTTTCGCCTTTTGAACTGCCGTTTGCCCTGAGAAGTTGTGCCTGTAGTTCGTTCTGCTTGTCGGACGTCATCCTCTAGCTGAGCGAACATTTTGACTCGAGACATGAGGTCCCGAAGATTGGCCAGAGGGCTAAGCGTAAGATTTTTCATATAGTTTCTTTAGTCTCCTATTTTTCCTTCTATCTTTCTTTCTCTCTCACCATCCGTGCTCTCCCTCTCCCCCAATATTTTCTTTTTTTTCTTTCTTCTACTCTCTCTCTCATTTATAGAACTTTTGTGTTTCATACAAGACAAAAATAACATGCGACCATGGGTGAGTCACCCCATGAGGTGGCCCCATGGTCAAATTAATAGCATATGGTTGACACGTGTTCAGTAATAGGATATGTGTTTAATTTTTTATTCCGTTTTATCAGAAAATATTTTTAAGTAAAAATTATATTATCGTAAAAATCTAAAAAATTACTAAAATTCTACCAATGTATTTATATATATATTTCCTTACTATAATAAGGTAAAAATAATTAAGATTCGGGGTATTATATTCTTCCCCCCTTAAAAAAAATTTTGTCCCCAAAATTTAAGAAGACTTATTTTGTGTCACTTATCATAATTATTTAAAATAAAATGCATGTTTTCACTGCGCACTTTGATACCAAAAAATATTTTCATACCAAAAAAATATACTATGATACCCAAATTTTATTATTATTATTATTATTATTATTATTATTATTATTATTATTATTATTATTATTATTATTCAATATGGATCGGTCTAGAAAAAAGTTCACAAGTCCAGAAATGATCAAAGAAATATTTTTTTTTCAAGCTGGACCGGTCCAGAAATGATCAGAAATCATATTTAAGGCAGTCTAACTTCAAATTTATGAAACATATAATTAAAAAATTTATACCTCCCACACAATTTCATGTAAGATCTACCACCTAAACATCCCACACCAGTTCCATGTAAGATCTAAAGCCTAATCTCGATACCAATTGTAACGACCCGAATCTCCCAGCCGTTAATTTAATCAATGATCGTCGTATTTTTCTTATAAACAAATCAGAGCTCTATTTTTCTCGAATTTACATTAATCTCCAAATGTTTATTTTTATAATGTCTTCACAATGACCTTTCCTGAGGTTTGTCTTTAATACACAAAGCACCCCTGACGTTTAAAAAATTACAATAACCTCTCCTGAGGTTTAGAACTTGTAACAGATTTCTTCTAAAATACACTGACCACCCCTAAAGTTTTGAGTGAATACACAGAGCACCCCTAAAATACACTAACCACCCCAGGGGTGCTTTGTGTATTAACTCAGAACCTCAGGGGTGGTTAGTATAATTTCTCAAATGTCAGGGGGGCAACTATATTAAATAAAAATCTCAGGGGAGGTTATTGTAATTTTTCAAATGTCAGGGGGTACTTTATGTATTAATATGAAACCTCAGGGGTGGTCAGTGTATTTTACCCAAATAATTAATACAAAATGATAAAAAATAAAAAATCTTCAAGTTTTTCACCCAACCCATCTCGTACTACTTAAACTCCCACGTCCGCCTGAAATCATTTTAAAGCAGGGAAGTAATACGACGAGAATACGTTCAATTCAGTAATGGCTTAGCGACAAATCTAGAACAGCTCAACGAAGCATCAAATCATGAATGACCTCACACTCGATCTTTCCTAGTACATTACTGGTGGTCGGCCTCACCCACATCTCTTAGTCTCTTTGACTTTTTCGGTCCTTAGTAGAGTTATTGGCGGGTCCACTCAGTTAATGTACCAATCAATTTCATAACATTTTAGCCATCAAACAATAACATCATATAGTTCATGATTCCAATAAAATGTCATGAATTTCAATAAAATGTAACCACACTATATAATTTCTCTCATCTCTAATTTCTTTCTTTCTTTTGTTTTCTTTCTTCCTCTATGTCCGTGTCTTTTTCTCTCTTAGTTAATCTCTCTCACTTTATTTGTCCTCTCTCTCTTTATATATATATATATATACACAAGTAATAGAGGGAAGAACACGTGTGTTTTGACTCACCCAAATAAATTTGTAAATTTACACTTTATCCCCTCTAAATTTTAAGTAATTATATTATCTCATCTCAACTTAAATATCCTATTTAATTTTATTCTCAAAGTTATGAATCTTTCAATTTAACCCCAAACCATATTATATAGCTTAAATTTAATTCCAACAATTCTTATAAGTCCCCAACCATTCACGAGTTCCACCATTCTTGTCCCATCACTTACATAGATATGTCATTAAGCATCATAAATACTTATAAACGCTTGATAATATAGTAAAAATTTAATCCGGGTCATTACAATTCATTTCTGTAATAAAGTAAAGATAATTAAGGGTCGGGGTATTACAATTTCAACCCGAGATCCCCTAAGTTTGATAAGAACACTTGACACATCTGTGAGTCTAGATGATTCTAGAGGGCCATCATCTATCTGACATGACTGACGTGGGATCTTGAGTCTGACTTTCATCTTACAACGTGAATCTCAGTAGTGTGAACTTTTTTGGTGGGTCATTTCCCTCGATATCTCGATATAATGGTGTTTGGTACCTTGGGACTAGTTCCCTTGGTTCGATCCTGGTCGTGTGGACCACTGACCCTGTTGGAATGATGACTTTGTCCGATGACACCGCTATTTGGTTATTGAACTTAGCACGCAAATTGCCTTCTCGGTTCCACTTGGCATTGAGTGTCTCACAAAGATCCAAACTGGAATGAGCCCAGCTTGGTGATGCCCTCTGCTTGCTCGATGCCACGAATCTATTATCACTTCGGCTGTCCAGGTTGACATAGGATCTACACTGCCTCATATGCTAACCTTCCTGAGATGGAAGGTTTGATCTTTTGGACCTATCTTTAGATGGTCCCCTTTTTACCACTTAGGACAGCTTTATCAGTCTATTGTCAACCAGGATTTATGCCATTTTAGCCAATTGGGTTTGTAGACACTTGATGGTTATGTCCCGGTTGTCTCATCCCTCAAGGAGCAACTGACTTGGTTTCTTTCTAGAGGTGACCATGACCGTCCTCTGGGCATTGAGTAGTAGTTTAACATCTGTGTCTCCAGGAGTTCTAGGACCATGAGGAGCTTTGGGTTTCTTGATTGCTGGAACGGTTATTACTTCACAATGCCATCAAAAAACTAACTTTGTAGAGGTCTATAATCGATTTTCTACAGACGACATCAATTTTCAAGTGTGAGTTTAGAAAATGAGAGAAATGAAATTGAGGACAGACACATGCAGTGGTCTTGCGGTGGTGAAGGTGGTTGCAACCAACCAGTCACCAGTAACAAGATCCTAGTTGCAACACAAAAATAGTAAGATCGATCGCCGAAGCTATTTTCGGAAAACAACTCTCTAATGGTCAAGCTAGATGACTAAAAAATATGTGGAGAGAGAGAGAGAGAGTTTATGCTTCTTATGGCTGAATTCGCATACCTTTTAGAAAAATAAAGGCTGACCTTATATGACATAGCTCAGTGCATGCCTTGAAGCGCCAACTATTGTGTCACTCGATAAACTACAGCTCAGCGAGTGCTTAAACGCGCGCTGACTTCTGTGTCAGTGAGTAGGCGGCTGACCCAACCATGCTCCTAGGGCCTTGCTGATAACTTGTAATCATGCTGTCGACGTCTTGATCTGGGCATGGGGGCTGTCAGAAAAGCTTCAATGTGCAAATTACCTATTGTCCCATGACATCCTTCGGGATCTCCGCTGACCATTGCCCCTCTTCTAAACTTCAGCATGGTTACTCTATTGAGCTTACTAAATAGCGATAGCTCAAAGGTGATGATAACCTTAGTTCAGACAGTGCCTATGTTCGGTAGTGTCTCGATTGAGCTCCGGCGTAAGGGACGACCGAGCTTGCATCATATCGATAGGTCGGTGGAAGTGCCTACCCTAACAAGGTCAAAATCTGTAATTGTATATTTTGTCTCCTTACAATCACACATGCATATCTTTATTGAAAGGGTCATTCTTACAGCGGATAAAATGAAATTTTGTGCTACTAGGCCTAGGCATGTTGTAAAATAAGTATTTTTAACTATACAAACACTTGTTTGTATTTGATTGACCTCAATAGGTAAAAAGGGTAATTTGAGGCATGTAGCAAAAACCAAAAAGTCCTTATAAAATTTAATTCAAGCCAAAACTTAGCCAGACAATTGAATTTGATGGTCATTTTTTTGCCTCAACCTAATCGGTAGAGCAAAGTTAAGACCAATTTATAGAAAGCTTCCACAACAAAAGAGATAATCAAGAGAATATGAACATGGAATTACTTATGCTTCTATTTCTATAATTATATGAAAATCATCTCATCCACTCCAACACATTTCCATTTTTTTGTTGCAATTCAGATAAGTTTGCTACTTTTAGCCTTAACTATTGGTAATTGTTTTTTTGTTTAATTCTCCATTAGAGGTAGAGGTGATCTATGTACTGCTCCTACTTGAAAATGTACACAGGTGCATTCAGTTGTGTACTTTTTATTTGTTAAATTTATTTAGATGTGTCCCTACTATATATAGGTATTCATTCATTAGCTCAAACAAAAAGAACATGTATAACTATTTTATATATTATATTATGGAAAATGCTACAATAAATATTACACACCATTTGCACCAAATGTTTGGCTGAGATTGCGCCACTTTATCATTTTTTATGTCAACTAGATTAAAATATAATTTAATCATAAATTCTCATAAAATTATTTTTTGATTCATAACATATCTATTAATTTTCATAAAATATTTATAATTATACCCATAAGAATTCATAAACAAACCATAAATATTCATAAAATTTACCCAACACACCAATAGAATTCATAACAAATCCGTTCATAACAAAATATTACATAATGAGCACAAAAATTCATACAATAATCAATATAATTCATAACTAAACTAATAAAATTGATGACGGTCAAGTTAGATCCCGCTTTAATGGGATTCCACTTTAATCAGGGGGTTACACGACAATTAATGCTTTGAAGTAACTAAATCACGGTTTGAAATCATACTAATTCATAACAATGGTAATAAACATTCATAAAAATGACTATCAAAATTCATAATAAAACAAATATGGTTCATGAACCAAACCAATACGATTCATAAATGCAAGTTTAATTAGTTGTTCAAGTTACCATTATTAGTTGTTAATTTATTTAAAAATTCAGATTCAAAGTTACCCTCTATTCGGGTAACTATTTCACAGTTATAATAATTGTACTGTATGGGGATAAAACATCAAGTATCAGCCTTGGCTGAGCTAGAGCAGGCGTCGCTACCGAGCTATCGCTCTTTAGTAAGCTTGGGCGGAGTCATGTGCCAGAGCTTGGTCGAGGAGCAACGATTGGCAGAGATCTAGAGGGCAAGATGCGGGCAAAGGGTAACTTTGCCGTAAAGTTTTCTACAACATCCGCACGCCCGAATTTTAACACCTAGTGACATGATAGGCCAAGCACCATCCATACCTTAGAGGCCAAACCTTAGTCTTTTAAAGATATCAAATTTTAGCTATCTTCAACCATTGTTGCACTTTCTCTCTCTACTCTATATACCTCATGTCACCTGACATGACCGTAGGAGAGTCATTTCTCAAAAATAGCTCTAGCGAATGAACTTATTGTTTTTGCCTTGTAGAGAACATCACCAACAGCTATGGTCAATCTCCGCTCAGCCACCGTAGGTGTCTATTTTCAATTTCTTTCCTCCATTCCTCAAACACTCACACCCCACAATTGGCGCTGCTTATGGAAAATCGACCATAGACATCTACAAATCGATAGAATTGCATCTAAAAGCACAAATGATAGAACTGGTAGTCGATCCACCCGATGGGAGCAACCCCTCATGCCTAAAACTCCAAGATAGGGGGAATACTACTGGCCAATGCCTAGAGGGCGGCCAAGGGCCACTCCTGACAACATTTGGGTTGCTTGCTCCCCAAATGAGGAGAAGACAGCCAAGCTGCCACCATTCGGTGATTGGAAGCCCAGTTGGGAGATTTGAAACAAGGTTTGGTGGCCAACAACTTAATACCACTACTTACAAGAATTTCAAAAGGACTTTATGAAGTACGATCTGCTCGGCGCGTAAACATACCTCATGGAGGCCCAAAGGGAAAACAAATTGGACCTAATCACACTGAGGTTGAAAGTCGAAGTGACAATAGGACAGTTGTCTTCGGTAAGAAAAGGTACCACCTGGATGAGTCCCTTCTAGCGTAGATCTTCGCGAAACCCTCAATGCCAAGTACAACCGAGACAAGGGTAACTTGTGGGCCAAGTTGGGTTCCAGAATGACATTGACCGCAAAAGTAAAACCTCTGGCCAAATCTCACACCAGGACTGCCAGGTCTGAGCTGCCATCAAAGTTCTAGAGGTTTCAAACCCCGTCAAACTCGAGATCGATGGAATGGATCCTCCATAAAAGTTTAGCCCACCAAAGTTCACCCTATTCAATGGGAAGTCAGATTCGAGGTCCCACATCAGTCATTTAATATAAGTGATGACACTTTGAAATTACCTTGACACACTTATGTGTAGGGTATTTACATAGAGCCTAGGTGATAGGCTAAAGTGGTTTGACAAACTCCCCACCGGAACTCCGAAATGGCAAAAACAAGATGTTCCTAATTACAGCAAATGCTATTGGGATCTTTACAATGAAATTGAGGAGTGCTCAAAGGAGCTCGTCGTAATCAGCTACAAGATCGGACTAACCCCATGTGAAAAACTTTGGGAAAACCTGACATTCAATCCCCCAAACGATCTTCATGACCTCATGTCAAGAGTGAAAATGTTTGCTCGGATGGAGGATGATGTCAAACAAGCAAAACAAGCCATAGGGTCTTGTTCTAAGGGTACCGTGAAGATTGAGTGAGGCAAGGCATCAACATGATTTTTAAAGAGCCAATCCATTAGCTCATCACTCGAATTCGAGATAAGACGTACTACTGAAAGCTTGTCTCCATGGGATGAGATCCCACAAAGTGCAATCAGAGGTTGAAGTCTTTTCACGAGGAGTAAGGGCATCGAACCAAAATTTGCCAAAGCCTTCAAGTCTTTTCTTGACTAGATCATTCAGGCTGGACGTCTGAGGGAGTATGTTGATCAAGAAAAGACTAAGGTAGATAAAATCGAGGTCAGACCTAATACATGGTTTGACCGAGGTAATAATGAAGATAATAATGCCTTGGAGAAAGACTTACCTCAAGGCATTATTCACCTTATAGGGGACCCAAATCAACCCAATCTTGAGAATAAAATCCAAGGGGAAGTCCTCATCGTCCGACAAATGCATGAGGTTCTCTCAGTCCAGCCAATGGAAAAGAAGCCTAGGCAAAGCTAATTTGAGCCAGAGAGCATTACCTTTACCAAGGCTGATCTTGAGCGAGTCTAACACCCCCACAGCGATTCCTTGCTCATCCAGTTGCGGGTCCATAATTATGATGTGAAAATAATCATTATGGACACCGACAACTCGATGGAGGGTGATGTATTATAATCTTTTCAAGCAACTTAAATTGTCTGAGGTTGACTTGAAGCTTGCCCGAGATCCCTTAGTTGGGTTCAACGCTCAGTCTCATTGGTAGTTGGGAACCGAAAGCCTCAAAGTCCAGGCTGAGTCCCAAGAGTTAATGACAGAGTTCGTTGTTGTTGACATCCCTTGTAATGACCTAACCTAATTTACATGTATGGGCCAAACCAAGATATTAATATTTGAGTCATAACCGGCCAGTGAGATCACTCGCTAAGGCTTATCAATTAACTAGTTTAAGAATTTTCTACCATAAAGAAAATACTAATATGTAGTTAAATTTTGTGAAAGCATAGTAAAAATAAAATAGAGCTGAAGTGCAAAGACATTTTATAAACATAAATAATTTGTAATATAAACATAAATAATTTACAATTATGGTTCTGGCCACAAATTCAACCCTACTGTTTAACAAATACTACTATTCTATTACATACTTGTAATTGACAAAATAGGCCAAGTCACCTCTATCACGTGTGCTCCTTAACGTTCAGATTTCCTGCAATGTTATGTACAACGACGTCTTAAGCACTAGGCTAGTGTGATTCAATATATGATAAATTTACTAACGACCATGAAATTATAAATCAATGAATTCATTTCATCATGAAATAGTTTTTCACAATCTTAGCTCATCTAGACCGATCTTTTATCATAATCTTTAGCTCATCGAGGTCAATTTTTCTTGATTTCATATCAAGTATTTTTATATAGACACCATATGTTCGACAACCACCAATTCCTTAGGGAGTGACCCTACTAATATATATATATATATATATATACATATATATATATATATATATATATATATACATATATATATATATACATATATGTATATATATACATATATGTATATATATATGGTGTGATATCACTCATAATCATCTGGTTATGATCCCACACTTATTACTTCACCCGCTATATTTTGTTCCCCTAGCGTTGGGGTACTGTTCGAACTATATGTCGTTAAAATTATAATTTTTGAATCAATCTGTTTTTCTCATAATCAAGGCATGTCAAAATACAACATTCATTCATTCATTCATAACATATATTCATAGAAAAAATATCAATTTCAACAAGTTCAAGCAACACATGCTTTATTTATGAAATTTAAGTGAACAGGGACTTATAAAAGACTCAGCAAAAGTAGATTTTCCATTTTCCTAGTCCTGTAAGCTACGGTTCCTCAAATTCCGATCATACATTCGAACTCCCAAATATAATCTTCTTTACATCCATTCTTTATTCAATTTAATTATAGTTTGGCTAATGGGGTTGAAACGGTTTTAATAGGTCAGAAAGAAACATATATGAAGTTAGGAAGGGGTGGGAATGCAACACAAAATTGATTTAGGAGTCAAAGTGTTGAAGTTTTTAAGCCTCAACTGGTTCAACTTGAAGTTCAACCGGTTCAAACAAAAGAGAACTGAACCAGCTCTCTAAATTTACTTTCTAGGCTAATTTTGTAGAGTTAGAATTTGGAAAACCATTCTGAATAATAGTTGTAGATAATTTAAATATCTTTCCAATGCAACTAGAATTGAGTAATTTGGACATCATACGAAAATATTATGATTGAAATATGAACTGCTGGTCCAGAGGTGAAAATAGGATGCGACCTATTCGTATTTTGATTTAAAAAAAATATGTGTAAATGCGGTATTTTTGGGATATTTGGAGGGTTAAATTATACTAGACATGGTATACAATAATGGGTCTCAGAATGGAAGAAAATATCAAAGAAAAAAGAGAGAAATTAGAATTTACTGTGATACAAAAATAGGTTTGATTTTTTTCAGTATCGAGTCCAACGCTATTTTCTTTTTCTTTCCCTTTTTTTAATTTCTTTCTTTTATCTTTTTGTTCTTTCTTCTGGGAGCTCTCTCTCTCTCAAAGAAAGAACAAGATCGATTTTTTTGGTATCGAGTCTTTCGCTATGTTCTTTTTCTTTTTCTTTTTCAGTTTC
>BRYE01000018.1:6950000-6952500 GCA_030159115.1 Actinidia arguta var. hypoleuca
GTATTAATTGTATCAAGTAAAATTGATAACAATTAATCAAAGATGTGTACAATTCTAAGTTTCGATATTTAAAATTACCATTATGGTTTGATAAATAAACATTAAAATTATTTTGAAAGAGAAAAGAAATTAGTTCATTAAAGCGTCGAAAGAAAACGTCGTCCTTGAACCGAGCCTAAAGATTTAGCCTTCCATGGGTATGTAAGAGTTAATATTTAATGCAAAGTAAGCAAATAAAAATAAAAGAACTTTAAAGAAAGAGAGAAAAAAACTGAAAAGGAAATAACATTAATAAAATTTAACAAGTACTATAAGCGATAAAACCATCCATTATGGCGGTATAAGTAAGCGATAAAATAAGCAATAAGTTAAGCGATAAAACCGTCAATTATGGTGGTATAAGTAAGCGATAAAATAAGCGATAAAGTAAGCTAAAACCCAGCCATTCAGGCGGACAATTGAGATTGAAAGTATTTAAATTCACGAACTATATTGAATTAAAAAATAAAGTACAAGTGTTTGAGAAATTAAACTATTCTAATCTACAAAACTTTAATAGAAAAGTGTATAAACTAACTAAAAACTATTAGCGATTTTCTAAACCTAAACCTAAAAACCTAAAACTTAAAACTCAAAAACTCATAACTTTAAACTCAAAAAAACCTAACCCTTTAAAACCTCCCCCTCTCCCCTTTTTATAGACAATTTAGGGAGAGAGAGAGGGAGAGAGAGTGTATGGGTAAGAGAGAGAAATGCGGCCGAGATAGGGAGACGTGAGGGAAGGGAGAAAGAAGTCAACAAATGTTGGTTGCTTGTGTTTTTGTCATTATGACAAAAATTCTTTCTTCAATGAAAAGTTGTTAGAAACTTTGGTTCTTGAATCAAAGAATGCTTTACTTCAATTAATTTTGCACAAGACATGGCCCTCATATCATGGTTGTCAGAAGCTTTCTTGGCAAGATTGGAGACCTCTCAACACTTTACGCAATTTTGCCACTGTCTCGTGCCCGACCGGTCGAGCTTTTTATCCGACTGGTCGGAATCTTTTATTTTGCATTTTATCACCTCTCAAAAAGTTCTTTTTTTACCTTAAAAATGCTTTAACCCTATTTGCACAAAATAACAATTAAGTTAGACAATTAAGATGCACAAAAATACTAAAATAAGAAAGAATGTGACCAATAATTTATAATATTATGTGTCCATCATTAGTGTCATCCTCCTCCATTCCCTCAAAGGCACTCTCAAATTTACAAGCTACTTCTAACATTAGATAGGTACAGTTACACCTAGTTGGTACATTAAGGCACAACAAACTCTCACATTCAAGTTTTTTGCTTTTCTACACATTTCTTAAAAATCTCAAGCCTATTTGGGATGATATAACATATCTCATAACATCACGCACACGATCAATAGAGGTATTTAGTTCTTTCAATCCATTGCCCATAATTCGATTCAATGCACAACAACGCATATGTAGAAACTCTTACTCCAAAGCAGTCCCTTTCCATTTTCTTGTTTTCCTCTTCAAGAAATTGATAATATTATTATTAGAACTAGCATTATCTATTGTTAAGATAAATATGCTGTCATTGTTCCACTCTAACAAGCACATTTCATTTTTTTTTACCTAGTGTAGCTCCCTTATGATCTTCAACTTGACAAAAATTGATGATCCTTTTATGAAGTTTCCAATCATCATGAATAAAATGGGCAGTAAGGCACATATAATTCAAATTTTGTATTGATGTCCATGTATCTATGGTTAGACAAACTATATGGCTCCTTAATACGTTTTTCAATTTATCTTTCTCATGATTAAAAAATCCCATAATGTCTTGAGTTATGGTGGTACGGGATGGGATGGTCTTAAACTTAGGTTGTAAGACACCACAAAATCTCCTAAAACCAACTACTTCACAAACCTAAAGGATAACTCGTCAATTACAATCATCTCAGCAAGAGCTTTTCTAGCAACTTCTAGTGAAAAGCTCAAGGACACAAGTTCTACACCCTCTTCTCCATCTTTTTGAGGTAAAAACCCAAGATTTTTTGTCCATTCACTTTAGTGTAAGGATTTTTTGCACATGTTGTAGTGGCTCAACAGGTTACTTGTCCCATAAAACTTGGAATCAGCTACATACACATTTTCACAATATTTGCACTCACTTTCCTTATGCTATTTTTCGATTCTAATTTATTAAAATGATTCCAAGCTCTTAATGGTACCCTCCCACTACCCTTTTCCCCTGTATTATCATTATGTGGTTGGGGGGCTTACTTTTGTTGTTCTTGCGGCAACGCTTACCAGTGATTTTGGCTTGGGCAGTGTCCTGCTTAGTAACTTGGGTTCTAGTAATGTCTTGGCCAGCAACTTGAGTAGTACCTTGTCCATGGCTGATGGCATTAGCATCCATGATCTAGTACAAACCAGAAGAAGGTAAAATTAAATGGATATTAATACATTTATCAAAATTGAATGGATTAAGCAATTTGT
>BRYE01000018.1:6960000-6977500 GCA_030159115.1 Actinidia arguta var. hypoleuca
TGAACTCATTTAGATACATATCTTTATATGAGGCGTCAGTTACCAGCCTCGTTTAGGGCTGATGGGGTTTTTAGAGTTAGAAATAGTGGTTTTCATTGTACATGCACGTATGGGGGTCCCTCCTCAAGCGTACTACGCAATATACATGTAGTAGATTACAGGCGTCGAATGGCAACTCCTCCCTCTACATCAACGTGTCCACCGCAAGCACGATTCAGATGAAATTGACAAATACCTACATGAAGGTAAGCCAACACCGATCCATAATTTCCTTTAGCAAATGACTAAAAGGGAACCTGAAGCCCGCTTGGTGAATCAGCCTAATACAAACTATTATTCTATTCTCATTTCCTTATATATTGTTAACTTCCTCCCTAGGCCCCGACCTCTCTATCAGGACATTGTCCAGAATGCCATGGATTATCCTAAATTTCTCCATGGCACTATTGTCATGCACTAAAAGTTGAGCTCGGTTCAACTTCATGTTTTGAAAATAGAAATAACATAGTAAGAGAAAGCTCAACCAAGTAATGGCGGGCAATTGGGTGTAGAGTTAGTCAAGCTTTCCGCGAGCCCCGAGCTCTAGCTCACAAGGTTCAACATTTGGGAAGAGTTATTCGAGCTCCCCGTGAGCTCTAAATTCTACCCACGAGGTACATCTACATTTCACTAAGGGACTTCTCAAATCCTCCTACCACCTTGAAACTATCTCGAGAGCTAAAGGACATGATGGGGAAAATTACTAACGCTGCAATATGAACATTTTCAAAGTTTTTCTAAAAGTTATCAGAAACTACAGGGGCAACTTGGACTCATTCCATAAGGGGAAACGGGTCAGGAACAACCCAAATCACAAATAAACAAAAAGCTTGGGAACTCATCAATGGCAAATGGGCTAAAATAGAAATCAACAATAGATAGACTCTAATAGAGTGTGGCGACAAGACATTACAAAATTAAACCCAAAAAACATCAAATGCAAAACAAGATGGGTCAAAAATAGAACTACAAATGAGGACTATGAACACGCATATATTTAAAAAAATATATATATAGAAAAAACAAATCAAAGACTTACATAAATGATCAAAAGATAGAGACAGACATCGGAGGACAAAGAAGGCATCAAAATTGGCATTAGAAATAGAATTGGCACCAAATAAGGCAAACGAAAGTGGTTATCAGGCAGTCGCACCTGCCCTGGAAGCTCTCAAAATTCTTGAACGAGCAGTGCCCAAATGAAAGAGAAAGGTATTTATAGGAAACCTAAGGGTAGGATTCCCACCAAACACACCCTCAAGGTACTTTGACTCCTGCACCAACTTTTTGTTGTTGGCCAATCAGGACTTAATGATGGGTAAAATGTTTGGCAAAGACAAAATTTCAAAGAATAATTTCATTCAAATATATAAAACTAAAATTGCAAACTTCAAAATGTTCAACCGGTTGAACATATACATAACTAAATGTAGAAACTAAATGAAATAAATACAAAAAAAATTACTCAAGTCCTATATTCGGATCTCCTTAAGAAAGATTCGTTGTCTACCGATGGTATTTTAGGGTTTTGTCAACATCTTCCTCAGAAATTAAAATGGTTGAACCGCGTATATCGGAACACCTCCAAAATAACTTTGGCGAATTGAACTTTATCTCTCTCTCTCACCAATGAAAACTCAAAATGTTTATGCTTGAATTGTTATGTTTTCAACCTAAGAAATTCAGAATATAAAGAAAACAAACAACTATTGAATTTTTGAATTTAAAAAAAAAATCCCAGCAATTATTATACAATAAATCCTTCATTAAGAGGGTGTTTAAGGCAGGCACCAAAACTGCTGCCATTAGGAGCAGATAATATATGCCCTTTCGGCTGCTAACAGTTCCTTTTGGAGTTGTCAAGTCTAGCCCTTTTTGACCTTTCATTCACACATTATTTTCAACACTTAACACATGGCAGGTAGACCATCACAACCTCTCACCAAACAACACCTAAGGGTAGGTAAGACGCTTCAGCGTTTATGTTGGAACCTAGCTCTAAACAAATTAAAGGCCGACGCGTGGCATTGTAGGACAGTGAAATGACCGCTAAACAAAGTAAAAAGATAGCTTGTAGGCATTACTGAGCTCTATTGCCCTAGATTTTTCGCTAAAAATGTCATAGATATTCATCTCACATGACCTTGGCTAGCAATAATTCAGCTTATGCGTGTAGGCATTACCGAGCTTTATCGCCCGATCTTCTTCACCCAAAAGATCACAAACATCCAGCTCACATGACCTTGGCTAGCAACGATTCAACTCATGTGAACTGAGGGACAATTGTAAGAGGATAAAACATAAAATACCAAATCTAGCCAAGCTAGGGTAAGCACCACTACCAAGTTATCACTATTTAGTAAGCTCGGGAAGAGTCCCTAAGGTAGATCTTGATAGAGGAGCAACGATCGATAGAGATCCCGACAGCATGACAGGGGCAAAGGGTAACTTCACCATAAAGTTTTCTCTAACACCTACATGATGGGATTTCAACACCTAGCGATGTGACAAGCCAGGCACCATCCATGCCTTAGGAGCATGATTGGAACAGTTGCCTACTCTTTGACATAGCAGTCAACACGTCCAGTCACACGTTGAGCTGTAATCTATCTAGTGGCAAGACAATTGGCGTGTCCAAGCACATGTCGAACTACTATATAAGGCTAGGCCTTAGTCTTTCAAAGGTACTCAATTTTAGCTATCTCTAGCCTATTGCATTTTATCTCTCTACTCTACATACCTCTGGTCACTTGACTTGATTGTCAGTGTAAGGTTACAAATTTCATTTTATATATTACGCAATTAGGATGCACATGTGATGTCATCACACTGTGTGTGTAAATGTGTGTGTGTGTGAGAGAGAGTATAAATATTGGCTTTGGTAATAATTTGACTCATTTATTAAATTAGGTCACTTGTAGTGTAATTGGGCTTAGGTGTATTTTATTTAGGGCTTATGAGTGTCGACCAATTTAGTTGCAAGTAACTTATGGATTTTATTGGGTTAACAAGTTGGTTTGTGATAGAGTGGGCCAATTATCTTGGCCCATAACTAGTTATTTCTTTTTTAGAAGCCAAGCAAGGCCTAAGGCCTAAAGGTCATTTATTTCTCTCTCTCATTTGGCCAAGCTTCATTAATTCTCAACATTTACTCTTGAATTTATTTTTTCTTTCTCTTTCTCTCTAGGGTTTGAGCCAAAATGGATTTTACACTTTGAGCAAAGATTTGAGTGTGTTAGGGTGAGATTTAGATAGTGATCTTTCAAAGGAGAATCATCTATGTAACGATGGCTTCGCATTGAACTAAAAATATTTGGAATTGCAGCAACTTGGGATTTTGACCATCATCTCTTCTCCACTATTTCTTTGAAGCTTTGTTCCATTTATTTGAGGAAAAAGGGGTTAACTTGTTAGGGGTTAACTTTGTGAGTGTGTTAATGGCTTATACTTAGCCTATTGAGGCATTAATTTTGGTATTATAGCTTGAAAAACATAACTTGCTTTATGAGAAAATTGTCAGTCTACGATCTGGAAATGTTCAATTTTTAGCCAATCTACCGATAGTGCTCAATCCCCTACCGGTAGTAATTTTTTTTATTTAGCCTTTGGAATTTTATCCACCGGTAGTGATAAATCCCCTATCGGTAGTGAATATTTTTATTTAACCTCTGGAAGTTTGTCTTCCGATAGTGATAAATTCATTATCGGTAGTGAGTATTTTAGTTTCTTCTCTAGAGTCCTATCTACTGGTAGTGCTCAGGGCCACTACCGGTAGTCACCTGCTTTGATAGTATATGAAAATAATTTGTAGTAAATACATTGAAATCGTTTTCTTTTCGTTCAATAATACATTTTGCTTGGACATAAAATTTAGAATTTGAGAATGGAACTTGGTATTTAGAACTTGGAATTTGTTTTAGAAATGACACGCTAGGTAGTTCCGAATTTGTTACATCAGTGTACCCGGAATAATGTTGCTTAGAATAAGTCCACAGTGAGAGACCAAAAAATTCACGTGGGAGGGGAAGCCAAAGCCCTCGACTAGTGACCGAGAAGTTGGCCGGATATTGTCTTATATGCTTGGTGCATGATGAAGCCGATTTAGATACTAGCCTAGGTGTGTTATTTGGGATAATTGGATCAATGCCTTTGAGAATGTTTGGAAAGTTTGAGAACTTGTATTAGAAATCATGAATTGGAAAGTATATTTTGATAAAAATACACGCATTATTTTATTGTATCATGTAATACATTCTATACATACGTATCATGACTTTGGCTTGATACATCAAGCCCAATATTAAAATATTTTAAGATAACTTACCTGTATAGTTAAATGAATTTCAAGTACTGAGATTTATCCTAATCCTTGAGGCACATGGATGTTGTTTATTCATTTTAGTTTATGAACTTGTTAATGTATATTTTTGAATTATAATATTCTTTTGGCCCGATGTAGGCGTTGTCCGTGTACTATCATTTTGTTTAGTATCGTGATAGCTTATGGTGAGTATGGTCCTACGGGATGGATTATTTGTATTTTGATGTTATGATATAATCTTGTTATATCATTTTAGTTTGATTTTATTTTATTAGAATAATTGCTTACGTGTCTGGGTCTTGTCTATCTAGGGCGTGACAACATGGTATCAGATCTCTAGGTTCAAATACCTATGACCTGTGGGGTGGTTACGCCATATTGTTTTTCATGTCTAGTTATTGAGGAGTGACATGAGTGTGTTATATATGTAATTAAGATGACATGAACATACATGCTACATGTTATTGATTTACATATAGTAGAGCAAATGCTTTGATTGAATCATAAATGAATATGATTGTGTTGTTGTTTCTTATGGCATTGTGTAGAACATGTCACCGCGTCAAGCTAGAGGTCACACTATACCACAATGTAGAACTCATAGGATTCGTGGAGTAGGTAGAGCTCGCAGGGAACACGAAGAGAGTGATGGTGAGAATCACTAAGAGTCTATGATTGGAAGAGGAGTCAATGCTTCTGAAGGGAACGTTAGAGGTACTGGAGGTGCTCCACCTGCGGCATTTAGTGGTGCCTAGTTTATGCAAGGGATGTTCATTGCCATCGAGCAAGTGGTGAGGAATACGATGCAAGTGATGCAAGTATCTGTTAGAGTCGCAGACACGAGGGCTACTATGGCCATGATGGCTTTTCTTCAACTTCGCTCGCCGACTTTTCGAGGTGAACCAGATCCTTTGGTTATAGAAGATTGGCTAGAGCAAGTAATGAGAGCGTTAGACACGATTCTAGTTATGGAGGAAGACTTGCAAGTGTTATTTGCGTCATATCAATTACAAGAGGATGACTCTTCTATGGTGGAAGACCATGGAGGTGAGTGTGGCAAAGAAGTGGGAACCGTTCAAGGAAGCTTTCCTAGCTCAATACTTTACAAATACAAGGAATGAGGCATTGAGGATAGAGTTCATAAATCTGGATCAAGGAACCATGACGGTGGCACAATATGAGGCAAAGTTTACAAGTTTGTCTAGGTTTGCAAAGGCCTTTTTGTCTACGGATGAGGAAAAGGCAAAACAGTTTATGCGAGGACTTAGACCATCCATAAGGAACAAAATTGAGGGGAACTTGATCAAGGGTTACTTTACTATGGTTAGCTCGTCTACAGCTATAGAGGAGACATTGAATAAGACTAGGAAAATTCTGAACCCTGAGTCATAGCATGATGCTACTAGTGCTCAGTCTGAGGGGCACTATTCGAAGAAACCGAAGATTTCTACTTTGCAACAGCAGTACTCTAATATATCTGCACCCACCATTCCAACGGTGTCATTTGGACAGTCATACCTGTTGACCCAATAGGCAACCCAAGAGGGGGGGTGAATTGGGTTTTTCAAACTTAATTGGTGATTTATAATTAATTTCTTTAAGAACAATAAATATAAATATGCTATAATAAGTTTACTGCAAGAAATAAAATAAAGAAGCAATAGTAATAATAGGAGAGAGCACACCAGATTTATCGAGGTTCGATCACAACTCGTGATCTACGTACTCCCAAGACCTTCGCAAGATCTTCTTCCACTATTTGTAATCCGCAACTACAATGTGGGGGTTGGTTGTTCAAGTGCCCAACTCACTTTTACCCCAAGTGGTTTTGTCCAAGCTCCACTTAAACTTCCTAGTGTTTTACTTACAAGAGGAAACACTCAAACTCTTAAGTGTTTGGCTTTCAACAAGAGAAATACTCAAAAACTCTCACCCAGTGTTTTTGATCAAGTCACACTCAAACTTACAAGGATGGAAATATAGAGGAGTTTTAAGATGATCAATGACTCTCTCAAATAGAGTGGATAAGAATGAAATATCACAATCAATGCTCACACAAAGGGACAAAAAGAATATTCAAGGATTCTTGACTTTGAAGCTTGTTGGATGAATCAATATGCTTAAGATCATTCCCTTTTTTTTTAAATGCCCTTGGAAACTTATATTTAATGGCTTGAGTGAAGAGTGTACCGTTGGTGGTAGTTGGGAGGCCATTAATGCTGTATCAGATATCTCTGCGTTTGAAAATCTTCCTGTTAGGTGTCGACACTTCCTCGTGGTGTTGACACTTTCCATGTGTCGACATATTTCTTCATGGTGTCGACACTTCAAGTCTTCTGTTCTTGCCTTAAAACTATCTCCAGGTGCTGATCACGGTGTCGACACTTCTCGTCAGAAAATCTTTCTTTGGCTACTGACTTTTGGTGCTGATGTAGGTGTCGACACTACTTGCTTTTGGTTCCTTGGAATTTTTGCCCTGTTATTTGGTGTTGATATAGGTGTCGACACTTCTCTTCTTCAGGATTTTATTTTCAGCTACTGACATTTGGTGCTGATGATGGTGTCGACACTTTCCTTCAAAAACTTCTAAAATTGAACACTGACATTTGGTGTCGATAATGGTGTCGACACTTAGGCTTCAAAAACCTTCAGTTGGTAGCTATTGACTTTTGGTGTCGATACATGGTGTCGACACTTTGTCTTCAAGAAGTCTACTGACATTTGGTGTCGATACAGGTGTCGACACTTTGTCTTCAAAAAATCTTCAGTGAGTAGCTATTGACATTTGGTGAAGATACATGGTGTCGACACTTTGTCTTCAAGAAGTCTACTGACATTTGGTGTCGATACAGGTGTCGACACTTTGTCTTCAAAAGTCTTCAGTGAGTAGCTACTGACATTTGATGTCGATACAGGTGTCGACACTTTGTCTTCAAAAGTCTTCGGTGAGTAGCTACTGACATTTGGTGTCAATACATGGTGTCGACACTTTTTTCCTCAGATTCTGATTTTTGGTTACTGACTTTTGGGGTCGACACTTATACACAGGGTGTCGACACTTCTGTCCAGAATGCGTTCCATCAATTCTTTGATAATCCAAGCGTTAAGTTGCTTATCTTTCTTTATGATGTTCTTCCATGGATTTTCAATATCTTTGTTCATCTTTATCAAATCCAGATTGATGAGTTATTTAGGCCATTCACCGATTTGATCATTTTGGCTTCTGGGCTCAAGGTGTCGACACTTTAGAATAAGGTGTCGACACTTTCTGTTAGAAAGTGTTTAAGAAGCTTTCTTTGATCAGTTGAGTTGTAGGTCGCTATGTTTCTTTGTTGCACACTTAGTAAACATATTAAATACTAATAAATGGTTTTGTTATCATCGAAATCGAGGCTTGATTCAACAATCTCCCCCTTTTTGATGATGTCAAAACATGAACACGAAGATTATGTAAAATTTCATTTCGTATTGTATTACACTATGTATTGCTTCCCCTTTTTTCTTCCCCTTTCTTATCTCCCCCTATCTTTTGTACTATATACCATCTTTCTCCCCTTTTTTGTCAATTCATCAAAAAAGGGTAGCTTATTATGACTCGTATGAGGGACAAATTATAACTAATATCATTCATGCCCATTTATGTACTGAGATACCATCATTTGACACAAGCATGTGCACTGAGATATCCAAACAGGATCTCATATAGTGAATTCATAAGTTCAATCATACTATTTTCATTCCATAATTCATAAGCCATAAACATAAATTATTAACTAGTAATTATGGACCATCGACCATTAGTTCAAGGCATGCTAATTATTACTCCATAAGCCATAAGGCATAATCCATTGTTCATCCAATCTTAAAACAAGGCATACCAATCTCATCATATGACAGAAACATTTTGAAGTTAAATCATCAGCCATACAAATTGTTCAAAACATATTGCTAGAGAATCAGAATTCATACACATTAGAGTACATAACACATTGTCCTAAAACAAAAAGTTTTATGGAGAGGGGTGAGGTGGACGATGCGTTGTGGATAGGTGTGGATGAGGATGGAGATGGAGATAATTCAAGAGCCGTCTCTGGAGTATTTTTAAATTTTGATCTCAGTTCCCAATTTCGGGTACTGTATCGTCGTTGTGTAGCGCGAGAGATGAGTGGGGCAGCATCCGAATCAGTCTCGAAAGAGTCACCAAGTTCTGCATTGCTGCCATCTTTCTGTTCTTCCTCTTTTTCAGCTTCCTCATCTTCCTTCTTCTTTTCTTTGCTTTCTTCCCCTTCTTCACTCTTGTTTACCTCCCCATCGTCCGAACTTTCACTGTCCTCAGATGATTACTTTCCTTTTCTTATAATGTTTGACATGTTTTGATTTTTCTTTTCACAAACAACTAATTGAAACGCCATATTGTCGACCTTCGTATGCAATAGGGTTATTGATTCAGTCATTTTGATCATGAATGTACGCATTTCATTTTCAAAACCTCCTTCTTCACTGGCTTCTTCTCCTCCCATTTTTTTTCCCTTTCAAGTTACTCCCTGTCTCAATTCTCTTAGTTGATTTCGGAACCCACTTATTTTCAATTAGCTCATATCCCATGCATTTCAGGGTTTTCTCATTATACTCATCGCTTACAGCCTTTGGGGTTCTTATGGTTTCATCGTCTAAATCAACTCGAAGATATTTAAAAATCCGTGTTAACAACATTCCATAAGGTAAGCTCACCTTCTTAATGGTGGCTTTGAACATTTGGTCTAAGATGAATAAGGCCAAATCAATTTTTGAACCAGTAACATATGCCCAAAGAAAAAATAGTTCTCTATCTGATACGTATTCAAATTTTCCCGTCTTGGGAATCAGAATCGTGCAAATGAAATGGTGAACTAATCTCAATTCTAAGGGTAGCGTATTAGCCTTTGGTTGTATGGCTAAATTCACATCATTAGCATATACGGCCTGCATTTGTTGTTTCCTTGTAATATTATGCCTGCCTATTTTGCCTTCAGACTTGATTCTCAAAATTTTTTGAATTGTTAATCTGTCCAATGTTATGTGAGTTCCTTTCACGTAGCTTTTTATTTCATCGGAGTGGAGTCCTCGTGATGCATTCGCATAAAAGTAAGTGACTAGATTGGGATAAACTTCATCCCTTATTAGTGTCATATGCATCCATCCGAGATCATCCATTTGTGAGCTAAATGTGAAGTTGTGTGCGTCAAAGAAATCATAGTCGATCCATCGACCATTTATGACTTTCCTAATCGAGAAGTCTAGATTATACATTTCCCAATCTCTGTCCTCTAAGAAATACGGAGGATCTCGTTCTAGAAAAGCCGAGCCTGATGCAGATGTCTCTCCTTTCTGTTTCTTGCCTTTCTCCTTAGAGGTGTCAACCCCAGCCTTTCTCTTCTGGCTTCTAGGTGCGTCTGGTGTCGACACTACCAGCGCCCAGTTCTGATTTTTCTTTCTGGATGATCGAGTAGTTTTGGGAGCCATGGAAGGTTGAGGAATGATTGATTTCTAAGAGGGTTGAGGAATTTAAGAGAGAGGGTCACGAATCAATCCTTGGATCGTGCGGAGTGGAGAGCTTTTAGAGAGAGAGAGGGACCCAAGAGGGGGGTGAATTGGGTTTTTCAAACTTAATTGGTGATTTATAATTAATTTCTTTAAGAACAATAAATATAAATATGCTATAATAAGTTTAATGCAAGAAATGTAATAAAGAAGCAATAGTAATAATAGAAGAGAGCACACCAGATTTATCGAGGTTTGATCACAACTCGTGATCTACATTCTCCCAAGACCTTCGCAAGATCTTCTTCCACTATTTGTAATCCGCAACTACAATGGGGAGTTGGTTGTTCAAGTGCCCAACTCACTTTTACACCAAGTGATTTTGTCAAAGCTCCACTTAAACTTCCTAGTGTTTTACTTACAGGAGGAAACACTCAAACTCTTAAGTGTTTGGCTTTCAACAAGAGAAATACTCAAAAACTCTCACCAAGTGTTTTTGCTCAAGTCACACTCAAACTTACAAGGATGAAAATATAGAGGAGTTTTAAGATGATCAATGACTCTCTCAAATAGAGTGGATAAGAATAAAATATTACAATCAATGCTCACACAAAGGGACAAAAAGAATATTCAAGGATTCTTGACTTTGAAGCTTGTTGGATGAATCAATATGCTTAGGATCATTCCCTTTTTTTTTAAATGCCCTTGGAAACTTGTATTTAATGGCTTAAGTGAAGAGTGTACCGTTGGTGGTAGTTGGGAGGCCATGAATACTGTATCAGATATCTCTGCATTTGAAAATCTTCCCGTTGGGTGTCGACACTTCCTCGTGGTGTCGACACTTTCCATGTGTCGACACATTTCTTCATGGTGTCGACACTTCAAGTCTTCTGTTCTTGCCTTAAAACTATCTCCTGGTGCTGATCACGGTGTCGACACTTCTCGTCAGAAAATCTTTCTTTGGCTATTGACTTTTGGTGCTGATATAGGTGTCGACACTACTTGTTTTTGATTTCTTGGAATTTTTGCACTATTATTTGGTGCTGATATAGGTGTCGACACTTCTTTTCTTCAGGATTCTGTTTTCAGCTATTGACATTTGGTGCTGATGATGGTGTCGACACTTTCCTCCAAAAACTTCTAAAATTGAACACTGACATTTGGTGTCGATAATGGTGTCGACACTAAGTCTTCAAAAACCTTCAGTTGGTAGCTACTGACTTTTGGTGTCGATATATGGTGTCGACACTTTGTCTTCAAGAAGTCTACTGACATTTGGTGTCGATACAGGTGTCGACACTTTGTCTTCAAAAAGTCTTCAGTGAGTAGCTACTGACATTTGGTGTCGATACATGGTGTCGACACTTTGTCTTCAAGAAGTCTACTGACATTTGGTGTCGATACAGGTGTCGACACTTTGTCTTCAAAAGTCTTCAGTGAGTAGCTACTGACATTTGGTGTCGATACATGGTATCGATACTTTGTCTTCAAGAAGTCTACTGACATTTGGTGTCGATACAGGTGTCGACACTTTGTCTTCAAAAGTCTTCAGTGAGTAGCTATTGACATTTGGTGTCGATACATGGTGTCGACACTTCTTCTCTCAGATTCTGGTTTTTGGTTACTGACTTTTGGGGTCGTCACTTATACAAAGGGTGTCGACACTTCCGTCCAGAATGCGTTCCATCGATTCTTTGATAATCCAAGCATTAAGTTGCTTATCTTTCTTTTTGATGTTCTTCCATGGATTTTCGAAATCTTTGTTCATCTTTATCAAATTCAAATTGATGAGTTATTTAGGCCGTTCACCGATTTGATCATTTTGGCTTCTGGGCTCAAGGTGTCGACACTTTAGAATAAGGTGTCGACACTTTCTGTTAGAAAGTGTTTAAGAAGCTTTCTTTGATCAGTTGAGTTGTAGGTCGCTATGTTTCTTTGCTGCACGTTTAGTAAACATATTAAATACTAATAAATAGTTTTGTTATCATCGAAATCGAGGCTTGATTCAATAATACCAAGTAGGACCGACTTGTTTTGGTTGTCACCAGTCGTGGCATCATATTGCAGAGTGCCCGGGTCAACAGCAACAACGACAATCTCAATAGAAGGGATAGTCCCGCAGTCAGATGCAGGAGCAGTCATAGGTTAAAGGGCCACTTACTTGCTACTAGTGTGATCAAGTTGGTCATGTCATGCGGTAGTGCACATAAAGGAAAAACAATCAAGGAGCGACAGGATCTTAGTAGCCTACGTAGTTAGTTCAGGCCTCGAAGGCCACCCTAGCATTTACATATGTTCAGTCTTCCTATTAGTCTGGACAGTAGGCTTTGGGTCAATAGGATCAAAGAACTCAGGGGTGAGTTTACGCTATGACATCAGCAGCTGGACCGCCAGTAACAACAAGAGCCGTAACTCGATGCCTCTGTAGTACGAGGTACTTTCCTTGTGTTTAATTATTGGGTTCATGTTCTCATCGACACGGAAGCATCACATTCATTCATCACATTATCTTTTGCCTTGGCATTAGGATTAGAGATAAAGGTATTAGATTAAGTACTTCTGTTAGACACTCCAATGGGAGGTAGATCAGCCTTGAGATGAGTTTGTAGATCTTACGAGGTTGAGATCGCCAATCAATGTTTTGTGTTTGATTATATCGTGTTAGACATGACTAGCTTTGATGTGATCCTTAGTATGGATTGGTTGGCCAACAATCGTGTTACGATAGATTATTTTTAGCATCGAGTTACCTTTCGTACACCCGAGAGCAACCATTTTTATTTCGTGAGAGATCAAGGTTATAGCCTTATTCCATCGCCTACCGATATGCGTAGTGGATTTATCACTACCAATAGACAGACTTCCAGAGACTACTGACAATGATAAATCTACTATCGGTAGTGAATATTTTAATTTCTTCTCTAGAGTCCTATCTACTTGTAGTGCTCAAGGCCACTACCGGTAGTCACCTACTTTGATCGTCTATGAAAATAATTTGTAGTAAATACATTGAAATCGTTTTCTTTTGGTTCAATAATACATTTTGCTTGGAAATAAAATTTAGAATTTGAGAATAGAACTTGGGATTTGAAACTTGGAATTTATTTATGAAATGACACACTAGGTAGTGCCGAATTTGGTACATTAGTGTACTCAGAATAATGTGACTTAGAAGAAGTCAATGGTGAGAGACCAAATAAACCCGCACGTGAGGAAAAGCCAAAGCCCTGGACTAGTGACTGAGAAGTTGGCCGGATATTGTCTCATATGCTCGGTGCATGATGAGGTCGATTTAAGTACTAGTCTAGGTATGTTATTTGGGATAATTGGATCAATGCCTTTGAGAATGTTTGAAAAGTTTGAAAACTTATTGATTTTAGAAATCATGAATTGGAAAGTATATTTTGATAAAAATGCATGCATTATTTTATTGTATCATGTAATTTCTATACATACGTATCATGACTTTGGCTTGATACATCAAGCCCATTATTAAACCATTTCAAGATAACTTACCTTTACAATTAAATGAATTTTAGGTACCGAGATTTATCTCGATCCTTGAGGCACATGGATGTCGTTTATTCATTTTAGTTTATGAACTTATTAATGTATATTTTTGAATTATAATATTCTTTTGGCCCGATATGGGCGTCATCCATGTACTATCATTTTGTTTTGTACTGTGATAGCTCATGGAGAGCATGGTCATAAAGAAGGAATTATGTGCACTCTGATGTTATGATATAATATTGTTAAATCATTTTAGTTCGATTTTCTTTTATTGGAGTAATTGCTTACGTGTTCGGGTCTTGTCTATCCGGGGCGTGACAGTCAAAAAGCCATTTTTCAAAAATAGCTCCGCCGGCCGAACGCACTGTTTCTGCCTTGCAGAGAATAGGTGAAGTACCAGTAGCTACCATCAATCGCCGCTCAACCACCATGGGTGTCTATTTTCGATTTCCTTCCTCCATTCCCCAAACACTCACAGTCCACATGTACATATTAAACACATCGTGTGCATTTTCTACTAGAGTATATAAATGAATGAATATAGACGAATTCAAAGGAAAACACAAAACGAATGTAGACTATTTTTTATTTTTTATTTTTATTTTGCTTTTACAATGACAATTAACAAAGGAAAAAATGGTGGTACTCGTTCTAGGGAAAATTACATTTTTTAACCCTTTATTTCATGAGAATCTTGTTGTGGACTTTTTATTTTTAATTTTATCAGTTAATCCCTTATATTTTATTTCGACTATTGATGTGTCTATTCCGTCGAGTGGGATGGCAGAAAAACACCTATACTTGATGGGTACCTGCTTTACCTACCCTAATGACACGAGTTTGGGGGAGTTTTAATTGTGTATTGGTGGGTTTGGGAACAAAAATAGATAACTTGATAGATGTGGGAAGAGAGTCCTCCAACTTCAACCCATCCCATTTATATGTAATATTAAAAAGTACTCTTGATATTTTATATATATATTTAATCTCGTTATCATATTTATTAATCATGATTTTAATAAAAAAAAATAGTTTTTATTTGATAAATTAGTTAACTATTGAGTATAAAAAGTTTTTAAGTCAAATAATATATTGATAAAAACTCTTGACCCAATGTGTCTTTGAAGCTACTGGACTTTGACAAGAAGGGTTTGCAAGAAAATAAATAAGGTTGGACGGGTATGGGGTTATGCAGGACAAATCCGATCGGATTTGAGTCGGGTTTGTAACTTGAATAATTTAAGAGGATCAGGTTTGAGGTATGAGACGAGACGTTGCCATCCCTAATTCAATCCATATGTCATTCAATTAAGGGTCATGTAACCTCATTTTGTGAGGCAGCATAACCTCTTTCCGTCGCTTATTCAAATTGAAAATGAATGAAAGGGGCCACACTAATACTTGACCTAAGAAATTGACAAACATAATTGAAAATAAATGGTACAAAGTAAATTTTTGATTAAAGTGAAAGGGTTCAAAATGAAATTTAAACTTTTCTTTGTATGATTTGATTTATTGCCGTGATTAGCTGATCACACTGGGGTTTTGTCCTCACGTCAGTCATGGACAACTAGATAGAATAGAGAAGCAGACGTAGAATAAATTTATAAAGTACGTTTTATTTTTATTTAATTTTGTTTCAGAGTGTTCAACTTTCCTTTCAAACTTAGCAAGACATTTTTATGATTTATGACATCATGAGTAAACATGTTTAGGTCATGCAATGAAAATCAGGTTTGTTACTGTCAATATCAGGTTTAGGTCAATCAGTTACATGCGATCTTAATTTTGGAGAGATAAATATACATATAAAATATATAATTTATAATTTATAATTAGTTTGATTATGAATTATATTTGTTTAGTTATGAATTTTTGAGAACATTGTTATGAGATATTTTGTTATGAATTGCTTTGTTATAAATTTTATTGGTATTTTTGGTAAATTTTATAAATTTTTATGGTTCATTTAGGAATTCTTATGAATAGAATTATAAACGTTTTATGAAAATTTGTGACTATGTTATGATTCAAAAATTAATTTTATGAGAATTTATAATTAAATTATATTTTAATTTAGTTGACTTACAAAATGATCAATAAAAAATAGTGACATGACATATCTCTGCCACATAATAAGTGTAAATAATGTATAATGTATATTGTAGTATTTTTCAATATTAATAGCTAATATTAATCATAAAACTATTTTTATAAAAAAAAAAAAATAGGTGACGATCGCACCGGCTGCACTTTTAAACCATCCTTGGATGAATACTTTTTGAGGCATAGTTTTGAACATGGGTAATTTATCTTTTCATCAAACATAAACATAATATTTGATAACGACATATTTTTATAATTGCTTTTTCGTCCATCGCTCCTTTGTAAAAAGAGGATGGTCTATTTCCTCGGGTCTTTATACGTGAAATTTAATGAATTAACCTTTTAGATTGTATTTGAATCAAAAATTTAATAAAATTTAATAAAATAAAAATAAAATAAAAAGTTAAACGAATCAATCGTTCAAAATCATTAAATCTATCTTTTATATATATTTTTTTTTTCCTCACAAAATCTTTTATCCAAACACAGCCTTAAAAATCTTTTTATTTCAGTTATACATACCCAACTTCAGCTATTCTAATATATAAAAATGGAGAACCATAATTGTTATTTATCACATTTTGAAACTGTGCTACATTTTTTTATTTACCAAAATTGTCCCTTAAAATTAAATTATTTTATCATTTAAATATTTATATTATTATTAACTATTATGAGAAAAAAAATATTAAAAAATATTCCATAAACTGCCACATCATTTTCCTAATGACACTATTTAACGGGAGTTCCACACATATTACTATATTAGCATGAACCTAACTTGTGGTTACATAGTGCAGAGAACAAATATTAGGACCACAATAGTCCGTGAATTCAGATTTGTTAAAGTTGGCAATCTCAAATTCATTATAAAATTATTTATTTCTTGATCAAATATATGTATAATTTAACAATTCAAATTATTCCTCTTTTAATTATCGTTGCAATAAAAATATGTGACAAAAATTAGAATGATTAGGAATTAATAAGCGTATTTTAAAAATACAAAATCATGCATGTTTCATAATGAAACAAAGTATACCATACAAACAAATATATCTTGATTTGTAGTTCATTGAATCCAATTATTCTATTTTTTGTCACACACTGTTATTGCAATGACATCTAAATAATGAACAGTTTGGATCATTAAGTTATACACACATTTGGCGAAAAAATAATCAACTTCACGGTAAAGTTGAGATCATCAACTTTAGAAAATCTGAATTCGTAGCAAATCCGAATTCATTACCAAATTTTGAATTGGAGTTCAAGTGTTTTGGACCCATTTTGAACTCATTTTAACAATTTAAACAGTTATATTGTATATCTTATTTACTAGTTTAATACTGTAAAAAATTACATTGATCGTATATAAATTAGTATCCATTCCATACTTTTATAACTCAATAAATAAGTGTAGTGCACATGATTATACACATTTATCTAATTATAAGTTGATATTGATTAACTATTAATTTGAGTCTGATCAACGTGATTTTTTACAGTATATATCTTCACAACGGACTCTATAATATAAATTATTTGAATCATTAAAATAAGTTCAAAATATTTGAACTACACAATACAATTTAAAATTTTGAACTGTAGAGAAGTTGTATCCTATTATTTTTTAGTTCAAATAAGACAAATTGAAGTCACATAAGCACAGTCTAAAAGGGCTTAACCATAACATCAATGGAACAAGTCTCTACATGGTGGCTGATTTTGTCACCATTTACGGAGAAAAATCAACTCACTCGTGAAGAAAAACAATTCTTAATTTCAATCCTTTATTTAATTATATAGTCACAAGCCACCTATTAATACCCCCCTCACCCACCCTCATATGCCCTAGTTGAAACCTCCAACAACTCCTAAATTACCAAATTGGCCTCTCAAATCCAGTACTGGTCTTGAGTTTCTCGAGACTCCAATCCTAACCTTTCGATAAAAAAGAGACTATTATTGCAATAAATATCAACATCTATTGTGAGTTTC
>BRYE01000018.1:6995000-6997500 GCA_030159115.1 Actinidia arguta var. hypoleuca
TAAAGAAACACACTTTAGATTTTGTAATAGATATCTTTGACTTTCAGCATTGCTGCTAACAGTGCCTATAAAATGATAGACAATAGATTGGACTAGAGTATACAGAATATCAAGTTTCTAAACCTCTACCCCCTCCGCGTTTTTTTCTATTTTAACAGAAGTTAAGATTTCATTTATTTGAGTTGGAATGAGATAATTTTTCCACCATCCTTTTAAGGATTCTGTAAAACCACATATGATCATTAAGGCAATATCCTTTTCAGTATTATGATTTATTTGACATACCGAAGCGTACATCAACATTTGATGCATAACACTTTCAATTTGATATTCATTTAGACCATCAATGTTCCAAGCATAAACCTGACTTCTTGAGAAGCTGGTTTGATACTAGTCATGATGTTCCTCAAACAATAAGTTTGGAGGAGTTGGTTTAGGATAATAATGCCTCCCAAATCCTGAGAAACCAGCAAAATGTTGTTGTTTGTATGAAATTTTATGTTGAAACATTTTCTCAAGATTTTCTCCATTTAATTCTTCCTGAATATCAGGTGGTTCATATTTAATCATTTTAATGCTTAAACCATGTAATTTGGTTTGTAATTCTTGTACAAATTCATTATACTTAATATTATCTCTGAAGTTAAAATTTGAAATAGGCATCGATGGCTTAATTTTAACTTCTTCTAAAGGTTTAGAAACAACATGTTGTTTCGTATCCTCTTCTTTATCCATTTTTTTAACTAAATGTTGAACTTGATTTTCAACCCTAGTTAATTTCTTACCAATTGTCTTCAAATTTAAATTGATAAAATTATTTTGTTTAATTATTTTACTAGTGTCTTTATCTCCTCCTGGTAGAAGAAAAGCAGTAGCCTCAAAATTTTGAGATTCACCCTTACTATCACTACCACCTTCTATAACAGTAGAAGTTGTAGAAGGGTGTATAGCCTGAATAACTTTATTTTCTGGGATTTTTCAATTAATATTGTTATTTTCTAACATCGATATTTTTTGGTCCAGAAAACTTTCCTTTCTAAGAAAAGAAAAGTTTCTATTATTATGAGTGGTTATAAACCATTCTGTAAAAGGTATTAAATCCTTAACCTCTTGTAAATAAAGATAATAATCTTTTTTAAATAGATTAATCAAATCTTGATTATAGGTGTCCCTATACCATCTTACAAAACCTGCATATTGAGGTTCCATAAGATTCTCTCTCATATGTTCTCTTAAAATATGATGGTATTTACCATTGATGTGAAATAATTGCTCTGTCATTATAAACTGAAATTTATTTCACTAGCAAAAGGAGAAGTAGTCCTCCTATTCATATTTTGCTCTTGTTGGTAAACTCCATGAGGGATTTGATTAGGAGATATCCTAATTCCTTCAAGATTAGGTAAATTGATCTCAATATCTTCTTCTCTAGGTTCACTAGATGCAACTAATGCATTAGAAGATCTTGATCTGGCTATAGATGGCCTAGCACTTGTTGATGGTAAAGATACCTGATAGGGTAATAAAGGTCTATTTCTTCTGAAATTAAAATAGACATTACCATCAATTGTTTCTGTTATGTTTTCAATAGTCCTATTAATTATAGGAGTGGGTGGAATTACCCTAGATGCTTTCCATCTATCAAGAAAATCTATTTCTTCCCATTTGATTAATTTTTGTCCTGCAACCCTTTCCTTATCAAACATATTTGACTCAATTAAGGTGGTAAATCCTATAGGATTACTGATATTTTTAACATTAAGGGCTAAGGTATTCATTACCTTATAATATAAGCGATAAATAACCGTTATTGTCTCTGTACCAGGGGGAAATTATATCCTTTGGTTAAAATTTTTAAATTGCATTCTTGTCCTATAGTTCCAACACCTCTATTTGTCGTTCAAACGTAAAAAAAAAAAAAAAAGAGTCACCGTTCGAACGTGCAGTTCGAACGTCCAGCACACAGAAAATAATTTTGCCTGACGTTCCAACATGGCGTTCGAACGCCTGTCGGGGTTTTGGGCAGTTAAGAAAGGAAAGTTACATTTTTTTTGTTCATTCATTTCCTTCCACCCGAGAGAGAAGAGAGAGAGAGGGCTTAGGAAACTCGAGAGACAAGAGGGAAAAGACAAGTTTCGATCTCTCACGTCGCTTAAAGCCTTCCTAAAGCATTTTGTGGGGACTTTCATCTCTCCCTCCTCTAGTTTTCAAAGGTAAACATCCCATTTTCTTTTTTTTTTTTCTTCTTGAATGCATAGTTTTTAGTTTAGGCTTTACTTTAGATTTTCTTTTAGGGGTTTTTGTATTACTTTTCATAGTTGTTTATACATGTTTGATTTGGGTAATGTTAGACCAAGTATGGTGCCCTAGGAACACCCACCGTTTCCACGCACACCAAGTGCTCGATGAAATGTCTCTAAGAACTTTTTGCCTAGATTAGGAGACTAATTGGATTTAATTGAATAACAAAAGGTCCCTAGACTTCAATAAAGGCATTTGG
>BRYE01000018.1:7005000-7015000 GCA_030159115.1 Actinidia arguta var. hypoleuca
GGTAAGCCGGTCGAGTACCTTATCGAAAAGTAGAAATATAATGGTACATAGGCATATACATACAAAGTCTTTTTAGAAGAATATCATCTAAACCATGGATTTGATTTGCATAACATAACATAATTTCATGTGTATATCATAGCATAAAAGAATAATTTACTCTACTTTAGAAATTAAGGTTACTTACTTGTTTGCGTAGGTGTCGCGCTACACTCTTTCGCCGTGATCTTTAGGCTAGTTAGATTGATTGTTATATGTTCAATTTATTGACATGATTAGATTAGGACCATCACTTAAGTGTTTATAATGTCATTAAGTATATTTACCAATTATTAGGCTAACCGTGGATGTTTGGTTTGTTGGCTCAATACCTTGATTTTTTATGATAACAAAATATTGTATTAGTAATCTCTGATGAATATCATTGAATTGAAGACCTTGAAAATCACTTATACCTAAAGAGAAGACCTCTTGAAGAACTTGAATTGTTTGAAGCTTAATTAGTCAAGAAAAAACTTCGAATTACATTATAGCAAGAGGTGTCTACACCTGTTCTTGAAGTGTGGACACATGTTATTGAGGTGTCGACACATGAAGACAGTAGACTAAAATTTTGAAATGAAATGAATGGCCAAGTGTCAACACTTGAACTTGAAGTGTCGATACCTGGAGACAGTAGACAAAAATTTTGAAATGAATGACCAACTGTCGACGCCTGAACTTGAATTGTCGATACTTGGAGATAGTATACAAAAATTCTAAAATGAATGACCAAGTGTCGACACCTAAACTTGAAATGTCGACATTTAGTGACAGAGACCAAAATCTGGGAAAAACAAAGACTCAACTTTTTTGGTTGGACTTCCAAGTATATTTTAGGTCATTTAACCTTGAAATTATAAAAATGCTATTTGAGAAAAACTTGTAGGTATTTGAAGTAGCTATCTTACGACACTTGAATCAACCAAAAGGGTTTTTGTATAAAGAAGTTATGACTAAAATACGAATAATAGTTTTAAAATAAAAATATAGCGTAACATGGTTTGATTTTTGATCCAAAAATGGTGTATTCGTATCTATAACTGGGATAGAGTATTAAGCTCTTCTTAACCTAAAAATACATAAAGAAACAAAGAAAATTCGTAACGTTACCATGTGAAAATCGTTAGTGGTTGCCTAAACTTTCTTCTTCTTCTTCTTCTTCTTCTTCTTCTTCTTCTTCCCTTCTCCTCTCTCTCTCTCAGAGCAAATCTTCTTTCTCCTTCTATCTTCCTCTCTTTCTCTTTCCCTTTTCTTCTCTCTCTCTCTCTCATTCAGTCTAGTCCCAGCATTTTTGCTGGGACAAGCATGGGGTGGGGGAAAGTGGTTGGAGTGGTTAGGGGGTTGTGACTATTTAGGACTTGGGGATTTGATCACCTAGTGTCATATGGGATGGGTCACACCACCATGCGGTCCCTATTGATCAACATGGATTAAAGCATTCTTGATATGTATTCATTTTTTTCTGTTACACTTTAATAGAAAATCTTTTCGGATACAAATTCAAATTTTCGTAAAAATTTCCGAAATTCATAATTGATACTTGCAACATAACACTGATTAATTTCACATATATATAACATAAATAGTATAGTATAGTATAGTATAGTATAGTATAGTATAGTATAGTATAGTATAGTATATATATTACTTATAGGAATTAAATATTTTATAGTCTTTGGGTCTTACAAATAATGTGATCATAATTATTTATTTTATAAAACTCTTTAAGCAAGGTATTCGTAAAAATTATGAAATTGATAGAAAATCATCTGTTGGACTATATTTGTTTTATAGTTTATTGTCAAAATTAAATTTTTTCTCTTTTTTTAAGTTAAATGTGACTTGATCATGTAAATATCGACATAGATATCCAATATATGTATGAACTAAAAAAAATTAAAAAATTAAATCTAAATTTTAGAGGAAAATAGGTTAAGTTTTGAGAGAAAAGTGAGTTGATATGAATAGCAAAAATCTCTAAAATTACTGTTTTATTTTTCGACTTTGAATAAAGAATTGGGCTTGGAGATGCTTTTTGTGCTCTTCTTTTGAAGTTTTCTGCAGATGGCACATTTGAATAGGTTGAATAACAATTGGCTCGTACATTGATTACAAAGGTTAGAATGTTTATTTAATTATTTTTATTATAAATATATATTTTATTTATTTTATAGAAATTTTATCATTTAGCTTCAGACAGACACTATGCCTAAATTATTGTTTGTTTTTATTTCTTTAATTCAATTTTTAAATTTAATTCCTAAAATGTCTTATAATAAAATTTTCAAATACCATTGAAAATATTATTTTGTAAAAAAACTATTATACGTTTTATAATTATCACTGTTAAATTAAATTTTTTATTTTAATAAGATACTTTTTTTCCTTTTTGATGGGTTTGAGATTAAAAGACATGTTATTTGCCTAGGCTATATTCTTCTTTCCTTATTTGCTTTTTTTTTTTTCACCCAAAATATAGTAACTTATATACACATAAATTTTGAGTCCGGACTTGTATTTACAAAAGCCCTCTAGTCAATTTAGAAGTTGATTATTTTTCAGTAGTTGTGAACTAGTTGCATTAGATGTGATATTTTCTCAATTTGCACAAAGTAAATATTTAAAAATTTATCTTGTTTATCATGTGGAGTTTTGATTTTATATTTTTTTAATATTTTTTGTTTAATTAAAATATATATATTTATGTCAATTTGCCCTAAGTTAATATTTGAGAACTTCTATTATTTAGTTGACAGCTTCTCATTGTCTCATTTAGAAATTTATTGATAATTTTTTTTTTTTTTTTTATCTTGTATGGTGGTAATGTTGTCCATACAATAATTTATAAGTTGATTATTTCTCAATATGAAAATCATATTGATAGTTTATTATTTTTTGCTTTGAAAAATTATTATTATTAGTTTGTCTATTTGAGTTTTATATTGAGGTTGATAGGTGTCTCATTTAGAAATTTGTTGATAATTTCTTATTTTTTTATCTTGTATGGTGGTAATGTTGTCTATACAATAATTTATAAGTTGATTATTTCTCGATATGAAAATCATATTGATAGTTTATTATTTTTTGCTTTGAAAAATTATTATTATTAGTTTGTCTATTTGAGTTTTATATTGAGGTTGATTGGTTGATAGTTACTCAAAATGAATTTTTTGTCAAGTAATTACTTACTATGAATTTTTCATAGAATAAGTACTATTAAAAGGAAATGTTATAATTTTCTCTTTTTTTATGTTAATTTCTCAAGATATAGTTTTTTTTTTTAAAGAAAACTTTAATTTTGTAGGGATTTAGGGATTTTCCTTTTTTTTATTTTTACTTTTTTTATTTGGCATTACTTTGTTTAGGATTTTTTTCAAATGAAATTTTAATTTTTACTTTCTTTAGAATTTTTTAATTGAGAAAATGCCAAATAAGAGAGAGACAATGAGAAAACTTCTAATTATTTTAGAAAACTATATTTGTATAGTACTTATAGAATAGGTAGATTGATCAAACGACACAAAAACCCTTTTTCTTTTTGTTTCATAAATTTCATTGACACCTGGATTCCATTAAAATCATGTTCTCCTTCACTCTCTAAAATAACATTGCTCTCTTATTTTATGATTTTATGTAACAATTTTGTCGAATCGTTAGTTGGTCTATTAACCTAATTAAATACCCATTCTACCCCTTCTTTACCTTTGTCTCTTTCAAAGGAACCATTATTGCGTGCACCACTCCAATTAAATACCATTTCCATTACAATTAAATCCCACCATCACCACAATCTCTACCACTACACTTGAATGGTATAGAGATTTGCAGTGCATGGTGAGAGTAATTTTATTGTGGGAGATTGGTAATAGAAGGTGGAGCAGTGGAATGCGCCAATGAAAATTGAAGGTGGTTGGAAAGGTGAGAGGTGAAGGATGACAGTGGTGACTTAGCTCTCTTTGTTATTCTCTCTCCCTTTATCTTGAAAAATTATTAATAAAACAATAATATTTTAGTAATTATTGCCACCAAGCCTACCGGAGTTAGTTATCATGGGGTGTTAGTATGATTTCAGATAATAAAGGGAATGAAATGTAATTTAGCTAAATTCATTTGGGCCTGGCATTACCTTGCAGTCTTTCTCAAGTGGACCAAATCTAATTGCTGCTAGTAACCTCGTAAAGCATTGAGATTTGAGAAGAAGAAGAAGATGGCCACAAATAATGGATGGGAAGTTCAGTACAAGTTGTTGTATCGTCAAATGCCTGTGATTAGATTTGATTGATGAAGATGTATAGCAAACAATTTTTGGTTGGACCGGCTTCCAAATATTTCACACTTCATTTGGAGTCCATTTTGATAATTTAAATCGTACATATGGTAAACTCTGTCGTGAACATAAGTATTATAAAAAATCAAGTTAATCAAGCATAGTTCAATATCCGTTCAATACTATTTATAACTTAATAAATAAGTATGACACACATATATTTTTATTTGATCAATGTGATTTTTTACAGTAATACAATTCTCGATGATATCTACAATATAAACGATTTGAATAATCAACATAGACCCAAAATATAATTTAAAATACTTGAACTACTAATTCATTTTTGATTGCAGAGAAGCTTGGTCTTTTTGGATGGTGGGCCTTTTTGCATTCAAATTGAAATAGCCCAACAAAGGGATGTCTTGAAATTTCCGGAAGTGACATAAATTTTCTTTGAGTCAAGCCCTAATTAGGCGTCTAATTTGAGTTGAATAAGTCCATCCAATCGTAGCTCTAATTTCTTTTTAATATGTGACTTTTTTTTAATTTTGTAATTTGAATGAATTTTGTAGGTCATTCATTGCCTTGTCCCTAATAACTTGAATTTTGACCCCAAATCTCAATTCATTCGGTCTTCGGAGACGACGTGCTACAGGTCTTGACCATGTACGATTCTAGAGGAAAGGATGAGCCCAGTTGTGGAGGTGCTTTGTAACCACCATTACAGGTTTGTTTGACTTATATTTTTTAACAAATTTAGTTTCTGAGTTTTTTGATTGTTTGTGATTTTTTTAATTGTTTGATCGAAATGTTTTTATTTTTTAATTTTTCTTAAACTGTAAATATAAAAATTTGCATTTAATTTATAAAAAAATTTTCGTTGAAGTCAAATAATTTAGTTAATTTTTTGAGTAAAAATATTATATTTGTCTTTTGTGAATTTTTTTTCCAATTAGATAATTTTTTTTACATTTTTAGACTCTTCTCATCAAGAGGAATAAAAAAATTATAAAAAAAAATGGATCAAATGGTGAAAAAACTTCATGCTTAGATTTTGATGAAGCGAAATTATAATTATAATATTTTTTTTTAATATAATTTAGGCTCAGATTCACCTAAGCTTTTATGAAAATGATGTTATACTTCGCAACAATAATATTTGAACCTAGCCGCATGTCTACCCGCTAAGGGAGCACCTCAGCCACAAGTTTAACTTTGAGTTTTTTCATATTTAGTAAAAAAAATTATCGAATTAGAATTTTATATTTTTTCAGTTGAACTTGATGAAGAAAATTTAAAAATATAAATTTTTTTATTTAATTTTTTTATAAAAATATTAAATTTGAATAAATCTCTTTTGAATTTAAATTTTTAGTCACATTTATTCATAACCTTGGAGCACAAAATTTGCTGATTGGATTGATTTCCGTTTAACAAAAGAATAAAGATCACCTAATTCTGCGAGAGGAGGTTAAGATTTGCTATTGCCAACGAAAATTACTTTTATCAAGACAAAGTACATACTTAATTCTTAAAGAATTGTACATTACGAGTGATAAAATGCCAAAAATGCTATGTCGATAGCAATATAAATTGTGCCCTCCTTATTTCGCCGTGACCTCCCGTTGAGCTCTGCTCGGAAGAGAGAGAGAGAGAGAGAGAGGGGTGGAGCGCAGGCGATGAAGAGAATCCCCCGCATCAAGTTTCCTCAGAGACGTTCAAAACCCTCTGGTTCGTCGTTTTCTCTTTTTCATCATTTATATATCAACATAGATGCGTGTTAGGTATATCGATGATGTATGTGTTTTGGTTCATATATTGAGCTCTGTAGCTGATCATCCGTATTACCGATCTATCAATGAATTCTGTGTTTATATGATTCCATTGCGAAAGATAAACACTTTATCTATATGTATTGTGAACTTGTCTGTAGATATATATCAGCTTTATGTATTTTTTTCGAGTTTGGATTCAATACAATCACAATCGTGCATTTATCTGATGAGAAAAGAAACAATTCTTTGTTCAAGTTGTATGTGTTAGGTGTAACAGATTTAATGTCATTACAGGGGTATAGAAGAACAGTGGTTTAACTGTTTAAGCAGTGCCATTTTTGGACATTCTTTTGCATTTATCTGCTAAGAAAAGTAACAATTCCTGGTTCAGTTTGTTAAATAATATTCAATAAACTGCTGAATTTATAAGTGGAAAAAATAAATTACTGATAAACTGAAATTATATTGAAAAACAATAAACATAAAGTTTAACAAAATTGACAGAAGTTGATTGAGGCCAGCGTTGAATACTGTCTCCTTAAGATAGAATTCGCCCCGTCACTGGTGTTTACGGATGTTTGGCGTCTGTCTCCCAGGATGCAACGATCTCGCTCACAGAAATTATCACAATTTCTGTGTACTCGGCGAACCAGAAAGTAGTGTCTGCCTCTTACGAATGAATCTAATGCAGAATGCTAAAAACTCTCTTGTCTTTCCTCACTGATGAACTCTCAGATATTTGTGTGCTTTGAACTTGCAAGAAATGTTGGTATTTATAGAATTTTCAATGGCTGATGAAAAGCCACGAATTTATTTCACCATTGAAGCCATTACCAGCCCCACTAACCAGCCAAATTACTCCCCTCTTATGGCTGATAATGACTGCTGTTATCAAAGTTGAAAGGTCTTGACCTTTCAGTGAATAGGAATAAAGATGGGAGGTTAATCTGTAATTAAAAAGTTACATGGGGTTAATTTGTAATTAGAAATTACAAGAAATGTATTCTATAATTAAAAATTACAAGATTAAAAGTAATCAATTACTCAGTACACTCCCATTGCACCCACGCGCCACGTGCTAAGTTCCAAGTGCGCCTCTAATAGCACCACAAAACGCTCATTGCGCCCATCGCCCACGCCACGCGCGCATGCAGACTGCGACTCGCAACTGCGGCACAACCGCGCGTGCACATGAAAGCTAAGGTACAATGTGACTCACTTTGTACATAACTCCCTATTGGTGCTCCAAGTACTCATGTAGCTAATGTTAGTTTAGTGTATATAAACACTATAAAATATTCCTATTTATTCCATGTGGGACTTTCACATTTTATTTTATTTTTTTCCATATCAATGGTACTACTTTGGTGAACATTTTCTCATTCACCTTTTATCCGTTTTGAGCAAGTTAATACACTACGGTTATCTACTCGCGAAGGAGAATCCATTTCATTCATGATTCAATACTTTCGATAACCGAGACCCACCCATAAAAGTAGGTCAAACTCAACTCAAATTCTAACTTTTTCCAACACAGTTTGCATATATTCGACGCGAAATATTTAATTTGTCATTAAAAGGGTGTAAAACAGTGGTTTAACTGGTTTAAGCAATCTCATTTGTAAACTTGTTTTTTGCTCATTCTTCTCTGCATGTGGGCCTTTGTACCGTAGGTTCACAATTTTTTATGCTTCTGTTATTAAGGGGGTTGACATGGTGGACAAGGTACTCTATTAGCACGCATGATGAGGGATAGTAAACAAAAACTGGACCCAATGGGTCCCCGTTTCCTGATCCTAAAAGGACAGTAGGTTCTGGGTTAATAAGAGGTTCCCCACTCAACCGCGACCCGATGATCTGTGACATTACACAAATACCGCTTATATTTGTAATTATTTTTCCTTTCATTAAAGTTTTAGGTGTTTTGGGTATTTAAATATTTGCATTTTCTGAAATTTATTATAGGGATTGTATGCTTAAAAGCTTTTTCATTATAGGCATGTGTTTTTTGTGAGAGCCACTTTGGAATTAGTTTTGTATGGACTGTGTTTTAATTTGGAAAGGTAAAATGTGTTATATGTTGGTTGCGGGGCATGTGCCGCATGTGGGTTTGGGGAGTGGTTAAGTGGGTGTGGGGGAGGGTTCTTAAGCAGGTGGGGGTCCCTGTAAAATTAAATTTTTAATTTAGTCATTTTTGTGGTCCACATAATAAATATGACACATATGTAATTAGGGATTTAATGAGATTATGTATCCATATATTTAGCCCTAAGCTTTTATGCTATTGTTTAATAGATGAAGTGTGTTTCTAATACTCTTACTTTGATGGGAAGTAGAGTTCTAATTGAATAATGAAACTGGTTCTCTCTCTGCCTATAAAAGACCATTCAATTTTTCCATCAACTAAGAGAGAAAAACCCTTTTCCATCAAAATTGAAAATTGAAGATTAAAGTTCAAAAGTTAAATATCGGACCGCTCTCAATCTATTGGATCTACGTAGGTTTGCAATAATGGAATTGGGTATGCCGTTCTTAATTATTTATTTCCACTTTGTGGTTTATATGTGAAAATCATGACAGTTCAAGATCCTAAATTCATGAGTTGTTAATTGAATAATAATTTTAAGATTAACTTGCACATGGTATCAAAGTATTAGGTTTAAGAACATCATGATTTTTCGTTAAAAAAAAATAAAAAATTATTTTATGTTATTAATCAAGTTATCATTTCTGCTTCCGATCTATCATTGCGAGCAGTATAGTCAAATAACACTATGGAGTTTATTATGATAATGATTTCATGCATGTTATTATTAAACATATTTTAAGTTTACTGATTATTGTGCATCCATTCATAATCGCTAGTCTCGATGGGTTACTGTGTATGATATAGAACCATAGTTGTGTTTTATTTGATCAGTCTTTTGGTCGATTATGCATATGATATACAAAGATGTATGATGATGTATGTCAATATAGGTGATTCATGTGTTGGATGTTATAATTTTACTGATGCATTGATGAACAAATAATGAATGACACTAGGATCATGTATGTATAATGATGGCCACAATCATAATTTCTTGACTGGTTTACATCCACCGGTAAACTCGGTATCATGTCTTTTGTGATTGTTGTTCTAAAGTTTTACCCAAGACTATTAAATTAGGATTTATGCTTGTAATTGGCATTGTAATGGATCTTAATGGCTTGCGACGGAAATTACGGATTATGATGATGAAAAATTGTGAATAATTATTTATTCACATAAAGTTTATGCAAAAGTCATTATCTTGATTTGAACTCTATATTATGCTACAGATGTAGTCGATGAAGAATTGTGAATAATTATTTATTCACATAAAGTTTATGCAAAAGTCATTAACTTGATTTGAAATCTATATTATGCCTATGGATCTAGTCGCCAAAGTGACCCATCTAGAATGGTTCATAGATGTTCAATCAAATAATTGAAATTTTAATGTTTTTGCAAAATTCATTAGTTTGATTTGAAGTCTATATTATTCTACGGTTGTTAGTCGTCAAAGTGACCCATCCAGAATGACTTATAGATGTTCAATAAAATAATTGATTTTTTAATGTTGTTTGCCAAAATTATTATATTGATTTGAAATCTATATTATGATACGATTGGTAGTTGCCAAAGTGACCTATTCGGGATGACCATAGATATTCAATCAAATAATAGAAATTTTAATACTCAATCCCAAGTGTTAAAAATTATAATGATTTTGCAAATTGCAGTTATTTATTCACAAAGATATTAGGTTGGCCCAAAGGTGCACCACTTCTAAGTGATTATAGAATTAGAATAGGATAATTGGTTGGATATTCACAGTTAAGGTTGAAACCGGATACCCAAAGGTAATGAGCTTGCTTAATATTGAATATT
>BRYE01000018.1:7022500-7042500 GCA_030159115.1 Actinidia arguta var. hypoleuca
GCTCAGACAATCGCGAAACTCATAGGGAAACCTTTCATGCCCCCAAAACTCCTGGGCATAGAAGGGGTAAACTACTAGAGGGTGCACAGATGACGACTAGGGCCACCTCTGGGCAGAACCCAAGTCGGTTGCTCCTTAGAGGGGCAAACAGTCGTGATATAACCATTGAGTGCCTACAAAGCCAATTGGCCAAACCAGCAGGCTGATAAGGCCAGTCGGAACTGCCGCGCCAGGCCAAACCAAAGGCTTCGACCCTACCTCCTTAGGAAGGTCGGGACAAGAAGCAACATAAAACTCACATAAGTGTGGATAGCCGGACTGATAGTAAGACCATGGCAACAAGCAAGCGGAGAAGGTCACCTGAGCAAACCAAGTCCAGGATGGATCTCCACGACACACTCAACGCCAAGGGAAATCAAGAAGGAGATTTGCATGCCAAACTCAATGGCCGCAAGACAACGGCTGTAAGCAAGTTTGTTCATGCGGGTTCAGTGAACCGCACGACTTGCGGTGAGCAAAAGGAAGCTGCCCTTAGGTACCAGAATCCATTCTCTCAAGAAATCGAGGAACTAGACCCACCAAAGAAGTTTACCCCACCGAGGTTCACTCTATACGATGGCAAATCAAATTTGAGGTCTCACGTAAGTCTAGTCAGGCAAAGATGGCCCTTTGGAACCACATGGATGCCTTGATGTGTTAGGTGTTTCCGTCAAGCCTGGGTGACCTCGGACTAAAGTAGTTTGATAAGCTGCCCGTAAGGTCAATTGAAATTTTTCACCAGTTGACCGAGTCGTTCGTAGCTCGGTTCGTGATTAATAAGAAGGAGCCGAAAGGCGTAGGCTCTCTTTTGACACTGAGAAAAGGAAAGAACGAGACGATCTACAACTACAACAAGCGGTACTGAAAAACCTATAATGAGATTGAGGAGTGCTCGGAGGAGTTGGTAGTGGCGAGCTATAAGCTCGGGCTAACTCCTAGGGAGGGGCTATGGGAAAACTTGATACAAAACCCTCTAACCGACCTCCAGAACCTCATGTCCCAGGTCGAGATGGTCGTCTGGTTGGAGGACGACGTTAAACAAGCGGAGAAAGCTATGGGGATTACTACTAGGGGAAATGGTCTACACAAGAAGCAGAAGGAAAGCTCGGTTGACTACCAGAGTTGGGTTAGGCAAGGGATCAATGTGGTATTCAAAGAACCAATCCACAAACTCCTCGCCTGTATTCGAGATAAGCCCTATTTCAAGAAATCTAAACCCATGGGAGAAGACCCCCAAAGGCGCAACCAAAGGTGGAAGTGCTCCTTCCATGAAGAAAGAGGACACAAAACAGATAGTTGTCGGGCTCTTAAGGGTTTTCTGGACCAATTGTTTTGAGACAAGCACCTAAGGAGTTCAGTGACGAAGACAAGACCCGAGCAGAGAAGGTCGAAGCCAAACCTAATCCATGATTTGACCGAGGTGATGACGAGACAGAACGAACTGCGAATGAAGAAGAGGATCTGCCCTGGGCACTATTCACATGATCAGTGGCCTACATCCCCCAAATCTTGAGAATATGATTCGGGGAGAGATTCGAATGATAAAACAAATGTATAAGGTTCTCTCGGTCTATTCGCCAGCTAAGAAGCCAAGGCTAGTAGCATCTGAACCAGGGAGTATCACATTCACTAAGGCTGACCTGGAAAGGGTGCAGCATCCTCATTCTGACCCCTTGATCATCCAACTCAGAATGTACAATTATGACGTAAAAAGAATCTTGGTGGACACGGGAAATTCTATTGAGGTGATGTACTATGACCTTTTTAAACAGTTTAAGCTCACTCAATTAGACTTAAAATTGGCCCGAGCTCCCCTAGTTGGATTCAACGCTCAGTTTCACTGGCCCTTGGGAACAATGACTGTTAAGGTCCGAGTTGGCTCCCAAGAGCTAGTGACAGAGTTTGTTATTGTAGACATATCATCCCAATATAATGCAATTGTTGGTCGAGATTAGTTACACAAGATGAAAGGGGTGGCCTCCAAACATCACTAGGTCATCAAGTTTGCCACCCCTAGAGGCGAAGAGACCCTTTATGGAGACCAGTTAGCAGCCAAACAATGTTACCTCATTACAGTCTCCACTAAGGCGGCCATGAAAGAAGTACAGCTGATCAAGGAAGAGCAAGAGGTTTTGGAGGACGTCGGGAGGGACCCCGAGGCTAAGGTCATGGAAGACTTGATACGCTATGAACTGGATGAGTTAAGCTCAAATCGTTTCTTTCTCACGGGAGCGAACTTGGAGGAACGAGAAAGAACTGAGTTCATTCAGTTTCTTAAAACTAATATCGAGGTCTTAGCATGGACACCTTACGAGAAAATATTTGTTGATGGGGCCAAAAATAGTCTGGAAGTAGGGGCAGGAATTATTTTGAAAAGCCCAGAAGGAGCAATTTTTTAACAATGCCTTAGACTAAATTTTCTTGCGACAAATAATGAAGCCGAGTATGAAGCCTTCATTGCGGGATTCCAGTCTGCCAGCAAGTTAAAGGTTCCCGAGTTTCATATTTTTAGTTACTCGAAGTCATGAAAAATTTTAAGCTCGAGAAGCCAAGATGGCTATGTACTTGGCGGTGGCAAAGAACCTCCTCACCTTATTCAGGGCTAGTAAAGATCAAATAAGTAGAGAAGGACCTAAATTCACATGCAAACGCACTGGAAAGATTGACGTTAGTTTTTGAAGGAGAAGCAGGTCAGACCATCACAATCAAGTTGATCTCGGCCCCAGTCTAGAGATACTATAGAAATTTGTCCTTGTTAATACCGAGTTGGGCTCGAGTTGGATGGATTCGATAGTGAATTTCATACAACATGACAAGCTTCTAGAAGACAAATGGGAGGTGCACAAAATTAGGGTAAAGGCAGCACGGCTCTGAGTCTCACTTGTACAAAAGATCATATTTGGGACCCTACCTGTTGTGCATTCACCCGAGCTTAGTTGAAGATGTATTTTTCAAGATCCACAAAGGCATATGCGGATTACACTCATGGGGAAGATCATTGGCTCATCGAGCTCTCACCCAAGGATATTAGTGGCCTTACATGCAAAAAAATGCCCATGTGTATGTCCGCAAATGTACCAAGTGCTAGCTCTTTCCCCCCCTGATTCATCAGTTAGTGAGGGACTTGACCCCTCTCACCAGCCCATGGCCCTTTGCCCAATGGGGAATGTGCTGGCCCAAAAGACAAACCAAGAGGGAGGGTGAATTGGGTTTTTCTAAAATTAATGGTAATTATGATTAATTATAACTTAATCTAGTCAATCAAATGGTAAATCAATTTATATGTGATGCAATATAAGCAAGAATCAAATAAAAGCAAAGCATAATAAAGAACACAAAAATTTACCGAGATTCAATCATAACGTGTGATCGGCGTCCTCCTAAGACCTCCTTGAAGTTTTCTTCCACTATATAAAAATCCTTTTACAAATAGGTGTTGGTTGTCCAAGTGCCCAACTCACTTTTACACGAGTGATTTTGTCCAAGCTTCACTAAAACTTACAAGTGGTTTTGTCCAAATTCCACACAAACTTAGAAGTGTTCTACTTATAATAAAAAACACTCAAACTCTCACTAGTATTTGACTTTTACAAGAGAAACACTCAAATTCTCACAAAGTGTTTGGCTTTTACAAGAGAAATACTCAAACTCTTAATATAAGTATTTTTTTTCTAAGTTACACTCAAACTTACAAGAATAGAAGTGTATAGAGGTTGTACAAGTTGAAAATAAACTCTCTATAAAGAGTAGATAGGAGTGAAATGACTCAACCTTGATGAACAAGAGAAACTTTTTGAGAATGATGAACTTGGAGGACTTTAATGATCAATCCATGTTATAATCTTATTCTTCAACCCATAAATATTGTTGGAAACTTGTATTTGAAGGCCTTGAAGTGAATAGATCCGTTGGAGGTGGTTAGAAGACATTTAATGCTTGATTCGGACTATTATAACGTTCAAAAAATAGAGTCATTGCGCCCAGGTATAGACACTTTAACCAGAGGTGTCGACACGTGCATTCTCAGATTTGAGTATCTGGCTACTGACCAAAAGTGTCGACACTTCTATTGCACGTGTCGATACCTTCCTGCAAATTCGGTTTTTAGATGCAGTCTTAAGTAAATTGGTCATAACTTCTTCGGTACTTAGAATTTTTGAACACCGTTTATTGCATTGGAAACTAGACTTCTGGGGCTATAATTTAGGTTCAAAAATTTTTTTATTTGGACTTGTGAAGACTGATATAATCCCATCTGAAATTGCTGAAAAGTTTCTAAAAAATAGAGCATCATTGTTTTGATCATAACTTTTCCAATACTTAGAGTTTGATCATGAAATTAGTCTCACTAGAAAGCTAAATTCCATATCTTGAAGATAAACTCAAACTTTTTTGTATTTGGATCTCTGTAGCTCAAGATATTTGTATATGAAGTTTGCTTAAGTTTCTTATAATTTCCTTAAAGCACTGGTTCCATGTGTCAACACTTCACGAACATGTGTTGACACTTCAATTCTTTAGTCGTAGAACACTATCTCCAGGTGTCGACACTTCATTTTCAGGTGTCGACACTTCAAGCCTTCTTCCTTCTATTCTTTAAGGAGTTTAGCCATTGTTCGATGGTGCCGATACTGGTGTCGACACTTACATATTTCTTCTTGAAGTTTTTGCTATTGCCCGCAGGTGTCGATACTGGTGTCGACACTTCCTTCCCTAGAAATATTTTTTTGACTACTGATATTTGGTATCGATACTGGTGTAGACACTTCTTTCTCCAAAAGTACTTCTTTGGCTTACTAACATTGGGTATCGATACTGGTGTCGACACTTCTTTCTCTAGAAACACTTCTTTGGCTACTAACATTTGGTGTCGATACTTGGTCTTGACACTTCGTTCTCCAAAAATACTTCTTTGGCTACTGATATTTGGTGTCAATACTTGGTGTCGACACTTTGTTCTCCAAAAATATTTCTTTGACTACTGACATTTGGTGTCGATACTTGGTGTCAACATTTCTTTCCAAAATGTGATTCTTTGATTTTCTTGGACTTTGAGCACCAATCACTTCACGATCTTTGAGATTTCATTTTCAAGAATGCTTATGATCTTCATTAACTTAGTTCCTAAGAGATTCATGATTTTGTCCTCTTGTTTTAAGATTGTTTTTAGAATATATTCAATATAGCTTCTAGTCTCAAAGGTGTCGACACTATGGAAACATGTGTCGACACTTTCTGTCAGAAAGTGTTCAAAGTTTCCTTTTGATCAATTTTAGCTTAGTAACTTAATACTAATTAGTTGTATGCTAAGTAAACACGTTAGCCATTAACATAATATTTTGTTATCATCTAAATCAAGGCATTGAGTCAATAGAATGGACATCGTGGGGGTCCCTGCCCCGAGCACCTAGGAATAAGAGATTTCTGTTAACGGTAATTGACTATTTCACTAAGTGGGTAGAAGCCGAGCCACTGGCCCAAATCAGGTAGAAGCCATGCGAGTTCCGAGTTCTGTCTCTTGAAAATTTTATAAAAAAGTATACTTAGAAAAAATTATGAATGAGAAAGAAGAGTTAGTCGAGCTCCAAGCGAATTTTGAGCTCTGTCTCTTGAAAATTTCCCAATGTACTTGGAAAAATTTCATAATTGAGGAAAAGAAGGCCGAGCTCCAATAAAGTTTCGAGCTCCATTCTACAATCCAAATAACATACAAGAATGTAAAGTCGCAGACAAACAAGAGAACGCAAACAAGGTACAAAAGTAAATTTCATTCCAACCCAAAGATTGTTAAATTACAAGGCTGAAGCTCATTCATTATAGAGAATCATTAAAGTACAAGACCTTAGTTCGGTCATTACATAAGATAACTCTTACAAAGTCTACTCTACGAAGACAACCGGGCTCCAAGGAGACAACCAATCAATGTTGGAGGAGCTTCGTGGATAGTTGTCTGGAGATAATTGTCTAGTGAATGGACATGAATGTCAAAATTTCCTGAGTTCTATGTCCGGAAGACCAAACTCAGGTTTAGCAGCAGCAGCTCCTTGCTAGGTTGAAGTCTATAATATCCGACATTGGCTAAAATGAAACTCGTTACTCTTTCTCTCTGAGGTGATGATCGAGGCTATACCTATAAGCCCACCCCAAACTATGGAACTCAAGCTTCACATAAGCTACCCCTAGAAAACTACTGAGTAACCCAAAATTGATCATCGAGATTATACCCATGATTTGACTCGGAGCCATCTCGGTAGTGGAAGGCCCTGGACAACCAAACTTTGAAACCATCTGCCCCATTCTTAAATAGAAAAGCAGATTTGGAAAGAAGTTTAAGATGCAAAATGAAGTGCAGACACTGCTCAATTTATAAGGGTGAATGGATAGCAAACAGATGGACCGTCATTAATGGGGAGCCTAAGAGGATGCTATTAATGTGGAAGATCTACGACCTGCCATTAAAAGAGGAAGACCAATCGCCGCCTAGGGCACATGAAACGGAAAAGCATACACCTGTACAGTGATGTCACGCGCAACAACTACTATTAGCCGGTTAATAAAAGACAGGCACGTGGCAACTCCCATGCACGCTGCATGTCCCGTCAGAATTGTACGCAATCACACTTGGTAGAAAGTTTGAGAAGAGCTAGCCAAACTATACGCAAGTTCCAAGCTCTCTCCCACAAAGATTGACTAAGCATACTTGACTAGAGATCAGATGAAGAATTAGCCGAGCTCTAAACGAGCTCCAAGCCCTACCCCACGCGATATTCCTGAGTGCACTAGGCAAAATTAAAAGAAGGATTAGCCGTGCCCGATGAGAGTTCCAAAGCTTTGCCTGCGGATTTTGCTAGAGTAGACTTTGTCAAAGATTTGATGGGGAGTAAGCCGAGCTCTAAGTGAGCTCCGAACTCAATCCTGAGTAATATTCCTAAATGCACTTGGAAAAAGTGAATGAGGGAGGTTAGCCAAGCTCGATGACAGCTCCGAACCTCCCCTCGTAGACTTTGTCAGAGTATACTTTTCTAAAGAGCTGATGAGGAGTTAGCCAAACTCTAAGCGAGCTCTTAACTCAATCTTGAGTGTTTTTTCTAATTGCACTAGGCAAAAGTGAAGGAGGGGTTAGCCGAGCTCGACGATAGCTCTGAACTTGGCCCCTAGACTTTACTAGAGTACACTTTGCCAGAGATCTAATAGGGAGTTAGCCGAGCTCTAAGCGAGCTCTGAACTAACCCCGAGTGTTGTTCCTAAGTGCACTTGGAAAAAGTAAAGGAAATGTTAGCCAAGCTCGATGAGAGCTCCGAACCTTGTCCCTCAGACTTCGTCAAAGTGCACTTTGCCAAAGAAGAAGAATCAAAACGCGAAAAAGACAAGTCTCATGCATACGAGTTAAAAATTAGAATGAAGTTCTATTGCAAAAGCTTTGAAAGAAATAAGTCTTTACAAAGTTCTAACAAAAACAAAACAAAAGAACAATTCAGAGTTCAGGAGGGAGAGGGGTTGTATCCTCATCAGGTTCCTCTGTGGTCCTTTCCAAAGATGCCTCCGCAATCGCTACTCCAACTTCTTCCACAAGATTGGCAACTTCGTTGCCTAGAACCGTGGCATCAATAGCGTCCTCATCTCCCTCTAGCCGGTTGACATACTCATCCTCGTCAAAGCTGGGTAAGATGATGGGTGAATAAGGTACGGGAGGCTCAGGGTACTCAGGATCTGAAATCATGTTGGGTTATCTTTAGGGATTCCAAGCTCGGCTAGGCAAGCAAGCCACCCCTATAGGAAAGCTTCAGAGCGGACCTCGGTAACCTACCTTCCGTAGTTGTCCTCAGCCTAACTGATCCCCTTGTTGAAAACTCGCTTGTAAATGGGGTCACATGCCACCGCCTGAATCCCGGCAAGTGCAGCTTCAGTAACATTAGCCTTGCCTTGAGCCTAGGTTGCAGCCGCGTAGCTTGCATCCTCAGTGAGGGCAACAATGTCATTCAACAACAAGACAACACATGCTAGGGCCATGTTGGTGTCATGATCTTGGGCAGAATCAGCCAGCGTCACTTGCCTACAGAGCTCACAAATGGAGAACTTGAGTTTCCATAGCTCGGTTGCTGCACCCGAGCTCGTCTCCCCCGCCTTCCTCCTAATCCTCTTAGGCGTGCCCACCGTGGGCTCCTTCCCTTTTCACTTACCCAAAGAAGGAGTATTCGATGGGCTCAGTTCAACCCCCAAGTTCACCTCGGCCATCCCCACGATTAGAACAAATGTTTGCGAAGAACCTGGCTAATAGGGGCAAAAGGATCGGTGGTTAGAGTAGCCTTCTTCTTTAGATTCTTGAACCTCATGTCAGAATTGCTGGCCTCCCTAAAAAGATACGCGATTTCAGCCCCACTCACCCGGCAAAGTGGAGCATGGGTGAAGTCGTCGGAATGCTTATTGTCTGAGCTCAAAATTGAAATGGGAAGGACAACAACCTCTGGCTCAAACGCGGGGATCACCTTGTTTCGATTTTTGTTAAGAACAAGTTGACTGACAGCCTCATCACTTTCCTCCTCCTCACTACAAATGAGATCCGAGGGGTGTAGCTAGATGAACTCGAAGTAGAACCCTCTTCAGAACCCTATACTCGTGCTAGGGGTGGTGTGTGCTGAACTCGGCTTTGGGTCTTTCTGGGCTGAAGGCGTCGCGACATGAAGCTTGGCCTTGGACGCATAGGGGAGGGATAAAGATTCTTTTGGCTGCTCGGCCCTACACAAAATTGTGTGCCAATAGATCAACTCTTACAAGAGAAGCGCGGATACCTCCCTAGGTTCCTACCAGTTATTGCTTAGATAGCCTCCTTGCATTGCTCAGAACGGCGTTTGAACTTATCATTAAAGTCTGTACAAATAGCACGAACAAATATCAGTATCAGCATAAAGAGAATTTGCAAAACATGAAGAGTACAGACTTGACATGAGGAATACTTACTATCAGCCAGACGATCGCTGAACCTCGGGAATGACCAAAGTCCATCATCACCAGCCCAGAACTCCAAGTTACTCGAAACCCAAATAAACTCGTTTAGGAATAAATCTTTGTCTGGTTTACCAGTGACCAACCTCATTTGAGACTGGTCAGGACGCCAGAGGCACAGGTAATGATTACCTGGTGGTAAAAGATTGCCTGGCTAGCTCTTCAGACATACTATAGTGTAAACATACAGAACATCCTCAACATTGAAGGGTTTCTCTAATAGGCGCATCAGTGTGTCCACCACAAGCACGGTTCAGACAAAGTTGACGGATACCTGCATGAAAGTGAGGCGGTAGCGCACCTCACTTCCTTCAGCAGTGGACTAGTAGATTAGCCAAATGCGAATCAGGATGTAGTCTGGATTATCCGTCACTACACGGGGAACATCGTTCGTCTTGAGACGCTCTATTTAGACATCCACGGGGATGCCGTATGTTCGCCTAAACCTTTCCAAAGCCTTGTCATCATGGACTAGCAGTTGAGCTCGGTTCAACTCCATGTTTTGGAAACAGAAGCAAGTCAGTTAGAACGAGCTCAGTCATCCATTTGTGATGACCTTTTGGGAGTAGATTCATATGAGCTCGATTAGAGCACCTGACCTTGCCCCATCAAGGCTATCTACAGGACAGTTATCCGACCCTTATACTACCTCAAACCAATCTCAATAGCAGAATGGTCTGAGGGACAAAACCCTAGGTCCACCAATCCTACAAGGCAACTCGAGCCCACTTCATCGACAAAGACGATTTAAGGATGACCTGGCTCACAGAGACACAAAGTTCTAGCAATGGCAGACAAGCCAAAGTTAGAAAACCAAACACAAACAACAATAGACTAGCAAAAACAAAAAAATAGTCAAATACAATAACAAAAAGCTCATAAAACACAGTAAGTATTTGAGTACCAGAAGCTTACTGAGGGCTAAGCTCAGAAGGCAATCGATGGCGTGAAGATCAAAAATTAGTTGACAAAAATCAGAACGATGGTCAAAAAGGTCGTCGAATGGTTGCAACAAGAAAAAGAGGTGCACTTCCTCTCTCTAGAACGCTCTCGAATGTTTGAAACACAGTGGTGGAGAATGAAAGCCGAACAGATGCCAAGTAAGGAAGGTGAAAAGGTAGGAAAAAAGCCAAAACATATCTTAGTGGGGGCGTGGATGCGTTAGTAACTGCCTCTCAAAACCTACGGGACACGTGTACGTGGCAACCATTCAGTCGCGTGTCCACACCAAACGAGCCCTAAGGGTCCGAGAAGGACTTCGGTGTATGAATTGAAATGTGCCCGTAGCCTAACCAAATTTAAACGCGTGTCTCCAATATTTATGGAAAAATGACAGATCTAGACGGAGGAAAGACAGCTAGCAGGCATCAGCTTCACCACCAATCAATTCACAAAGAACAAGCACGTCTAGCTCACATGACCTCGACGAGCATCAACCCAACTCATGTGAACTAAGAGATAATTATAATGGGACAAATTATACAATTAAGTGATCTTGCTAGGACAAAGACCTCTGTCGAGCTATCTCTAGGGAGCAAGTTGGGTGGTCTCCTACGCCAGAGCTCAATGCAGATACCATTAAGCATTGGCCTCGTTAGGGCAAAGGTCTCCATCAAACTATCGCTACAAAGCAAACTCGGAGACCCTCTACGTTGGAGCTCAGAGCAATCACTACCAAATACCTACCATTTGGGCTAAGGCCTTCGTTACATTCGAGGTGCCTCTGCTCAACGAGTTCAGAATAATAACTGTGCTGAAAGCTTGGACGAGGGATAACGACCAGCGGTATTTCCAAGGGATGTCAGGGGACATAAGAAGAATTACACGTCAGAGTTCCTTCTGACAGCCCCCATGCCCGGATGGAGACATTGATAGTTGATCATGAGTTACTAGCCACGCTGTAGGGGCATAGCTGGGTCAGCTGCCTACTCACTAACATAGCAGTCAGTGTCGTATAAGTACGTGTCGAGCTACAGGTTGTCGAGTGACGTGACAGCTAGCGCCGAGTCACGCGTTGAGTGCTGAGCCAAAGTATAAAATGGAACACTGTTGTTCTCACAAAGGTACATGCAAACTCGCTCTCAGAACATACATACATTTTCTCTCTCTAGATTCCGAATGTCTAACTTGATCGTCGGAGAGCCGTTTTTCAAAAACAGTTCCAACGCCCATTCTCACTATTTCGGTGACTGCAACTAGGGGATTGTTGGTTGGACAGACGACGGGTTGAAGCTACCTACGCAACCGTATAATCGCCGTGGGTGTCTATCCTCGATTTTCTTTCCTCTCATCCTACAAACTACAATTCCACATTATAAATAAATTATAATACCAATAAAGGTCTATGTGAGGGGGAAAATCTTGATGCTCTATTGAGAGAGCTTTTTGGTGAATGAGTTTTAAGCGTTAGAGCAACTCGGATGTTGGAAAATGGGTTTTCATTTTGTACTTTAGCATCTCTAATAGTGTTTTTATATTTTTTTAGAAAAAAATGCTCTAATGGAGAGGTGCTATAAATATAATTTCTAAACAGATGTTCTATAAATAGAACTCAGGATAAAACTTCTATTAAAATGAGTTTGATTCCTATTTTAACAATTAAAATTTTAACACCCACTATAGAAACTCCCTTTTTAAGATATTGGAGTTACTCTTAGGGAGTTTTTCCATATCTTGCTTCGTGTTTTCCACTAATTTTTATAGTGTGTCCCTCTTGTCTTTTCTAGTCTTCCCAAATTGCCTCCACTCAGATAGTTTATTAGGATTTTGGCCTCTTGCTCGCCAGTGTGTTACAGGGTGGTCATACTAATGATAGTAGCACGACCCCCTTGGCTCTTTGATTTTGCACGAGTTAGTGGTGTGGCGAGGTTGATTCCAAGTTTATCTATATTATGCTATACCTTGGCACCGTTTGTTGACTTGATTGATTGTCGATTGATGTTCAACGCAATTTGCCCAAAATATTTCCTAATTTTTTCAACTCAGTGTCCTGGAAGCACTATTTGGTTTTACCTCCCATAGTCTAGTTACTCTTTCAAACTCACCAAATTATAAATTTTAAAACTTATAATAAATTCTGATGTGGAATAATTCGAACAAGTCCTGAATCATAAGATAATCCGAGCAAGGCACATCGCCCAAAGGTTCTAAACTCACCTTCTTGGTTGCCTCATATTATTAATAAACTGAGCTCCATTTCGTTTACATATTCCCACCAGGATTGCCATAAGGCGAGGTGATCTATATCGCTCGGAGCAGAAACGTCTCAAAGACTTGGTTCTCCAAAAGGACTCAATCGCCATTAGAGGTCTGTTAGCACAAGACTCTTGTATCTGATTGGAGTCCTCCTCTATGAAGAGTTCCACTTCTACAAGAGAACTGTCTCCAATAGACTCCAACTCCACAACGACGCCTATAATTACGGATTGATCACCAGTTGGCAGCCTCCTGATTAATCTCCAAATTTAATTGGGATATCCTCCCATGCTTATCCTTTCGAGAAATTTGCCATGATACACTGACACGACTCAGTACTGCCGTCTATATAAAGGCCGCTCCCCCATAACCAAAAAGGTACGCTCAACACAGGCACCATACATACATTTATTATTGTGCTCGCCCATACTGCCTTAATTATCTCCTAATCGCCTTGGTCTGATTCATACGCCGGAGGGGTTTTGAGCGGCCTCACCCCGGCCGATTACTTTTGCTCATTGCTGTGCAGGTCACCCTAGCTTTATCCGAGGTCCAGCGCCGAGGCCGAGGAGCAATTCTGGCTATTGGTTGCTCTCCCAGATTTTTTACCACAATAGTTTGGCGCCGTCTATGGGAACGATAGTTCTTTTTACCCTATGCACCTGCGCAGCCGATTATTATCCAGACCAAGCACTAGCAGCCCTTTGGATAATAGACCTCGTCCAATGGCCAATACTAGCCAAGCTCCGGATCTAGAGGGCCTTCATCATGAGATACGTGGGATGGCCGAACAGTTGAGAATCATGAACGAAAATAACGCCCTCCTCATACAGCACCTCACCGCAAATAATCGTCCACCACTTCCTCCAGCCCCCACAATAGTTTGGCGCCGTCTATGGGAACGATAGTTCTCTTTACCCTATGCACCTGCGCAGCCGATTATTATCCAGACCAAGCACTAGCAGCCCTTTGGATAATAGAGCTCGTCCAATGGCCAACACTAGCCAAGCTCCGGATCTAGAGGGCCTTCATCATGAGATACGTGGGATGGCCGAACAGATGAGAATCATGAACGAAAATAACGCCCTCCTCATACAGCACGTCACCGCAAATAATCGCCCACCACTTCCTCCGGCCCCTCGTCGTTCTCATCTATCAGGGAATGTATCTCAAATTCATCATAGCACCGGGCGAGACAGGCGCCATCTCTCTCCTAGCCCTCACCCTAGACGAGAAAGAAGCCCAAGAAGCCCATCGTTAGGATCATCATCCAACAAGACGCCAAGATCGGAAAGTGAAGGAGTAAGGCGAGGTAGATCTCCTCGTCGGGTCCATCAGGAACCAGGATGCCAAGATATATCTACTTCCCAAAAGATTAGGGACCTGGACGCTCGCTTGGATGCCATCAATACGGGGACCAGTGCCCCGATAACCGTAGACGCTTTGATCAGACAAACCAAACCACCTTTCATCCAAAGAATAATAAGAGCCAAGGTGTCATCCAGATTCAAACTGCTTACTCAGCTCGGGATCTACGAAGGCAAAACAGATCCTATGGATGACCTAGATTCTTATAAAAACCTGATGCATCTCCAAGGGTACTCGGACGAAGTCATGTGCAAAGCTTTTTCCGCTACATTGAAGGGGTCGGCGAGGTCTTGGTTCCGGAAGCTGTCTCCCCGAACCATCGATTCATTTGGTGATCTGAGCAGACTTTTCGTTGCCAATTTCATAAGCTGTAGGGTCAGGCAAAAGAATGCATCCCACCTTTTCACCATCCACCAGAAAGAAACGGAGAACCTGAAAGATTATGTAAAACGATTTAACCAGGCTATATTAGAAGTTGAAAATCCCAGTGACAAAGTGGTCGTCATGGCAATGATGGAGGGGCTTCGCCCAGGTCCCTTATTCGATTCTCTATCCAAGAATGTTCGGAGACTTTGTCCGTCCTCCAAAGTAAAGCCGATAAGTACATCGCCGCGGAGGAATTGGCCGAAGCCAAACGAAGGCGAAGAGGAAAGGATGACCAATAGAGAAAAGAGCCTGATACAAGGTGATCTGATTATAAGGACGATGAACGGAGGAGCAAAAAGTCTAATCGGGACTCGAGGCAGACCAATGACAGGCGACCTCGTACTCCACCTCGCCACACGGAGCTAGTGTTACTCCCGCTTAATGCTCCCATTGCCCAAGTTCTTACAAAGATCAAGTACGAAGAGTTTGTCAAGTGGCCCTCGAAAATCAAGACTGATCCCCGGAAGAGAAATAAAAGCAAATATTATGAGTTTCACCGAGACCATGGCCATAACACCGAAGATTGATTTCATCTAAAGGAGCAAATAGCCGACCTCATCAAAAGAGGGTATCTAAGAAAGTATGTTAGTGATCGCCCTTCCCCCAATTCATTGGAAAAAAGATACGGCGACAATAGACCTACTGCTGGAGACATTCAGGTAATACATGGCGGGGTTGGATCGGGAGGAAGTTCGAATTCGTCCAGAAAGAGGCACGCTAGAAGTGCTGACAGGCTGTCCGAAGAAATTTACAACCTCTCCTCGCCAATGGCCGATGTCCACCCACCAATTACCTTCAACAATGATGACCTGAGAGGCCTGCACCAGCCTCATGACGACGCCTTGGTCGTTTCAGCCATCATCGCCAATTTTACCGTCCAAAGAATTTTGGTCGATAATGGTAGTTCGGCTGACATTCTGTTTATATCAGCATTCGAAAAGATGAAAATAGGGCTCGACAAGTTGCAGCCTTTCCTGACACCTTTAGTAGGATTTGGGGGAAATCTGACTCATCCGTTAGGATGGGTTAAATTGTCAGTTATTTTGGGGACAGAACCTCGCCAAATTACCGTTTGGCAAGACTTCATCGTGGTAGATTGCCCTTCCCCTTACAATGCTATTTTAGGTCGCCCAACTCTAGGTGGAACTAGGGCGATCACCTCAACCTACCACCTGAAAATGAAGTTTTCCACTTCGGCAGGAGTGGGCGAAGTGCGGGGCGATCAGAAAGTAGCCAGACAATGTTTTATTTCGGCTATGAAGATCGAAAAATCCCCAGTACCGAATACCTAATAGCAATTACCGATCAGCAATGACGAGATGGAACCTCTAAGGGACGAGGTAGAACAGGTGGTCCTAATAGATCCCCAAGAAACAGAAAACACTAAACCCCTTGAAGAAACCACCCCAATCTCCATACATCCTGAATATCCTGATCGCCACATTATGATCGGAACAGAACTTACCAAAGAATTGCACAGTGCTTTAGTCAAATTCTTAAAAAGGAACTTTGATGTTTTTGCCTGATCCCAAGGTGACATCCCGAGTATTGATCCCAGGTCGCCATGCATAAATTACATACCAATCTGGCAAATCCTTCAGTTCGCCAGAAGAGAAGGAAATTCGCCCCTGAGCGGCTCCGAGTTATCAACGAGGAGGTCACCAAACTCATCAGAGCTAAAGTTATCAAGGAAGCCCATTACCCGGAATGGTTAGCCAATGTCGTCGTCGCCCCAAAAAAGGGGGGGAAGTGGAGAGTGTGCGTTGACTATACTGATCTCAACAAGGCGTGCCCAAAAGACAGTTTCCCTCTACCAAAAATTAATTTAATAGTCGACGCCACATCTAAGCACGAGCTTCTTAGCTTCATGGATGCCTTCTCAGGATATCACCAGATCAAGATGTTTCCCCCCGACGTAGAAAAAACTTCATTTATCACGGAACGGAGATTGTATTGCTACAAGGTCATGTCATTTGATTTTAAAAATGCTAGGGCTACATATCAAAGATTGGTAAACAAGATGTTCAAAGAGCTGATTGGAAAGACCATGGAAGTATATATGGACGACATGTTCGTCAAAAGCCTCGAAGTAGAAAAGCACATCGCCCACCTTGAAGAAGCTTTCAACATTCTGAGGATACACCGGATGATGTTAAATCCTTCCAAGTGTGTTTTTGGCGTATCATCCGGAAAATTCTTAGGATTCTTGGTAACCAAACGAGGAATTGAAGCTAACCCAGACCAAATCCAAGCTCTGCTTGGGATGAGCTCGCCCAGAAATATCCATGAAGTTCAACAGTTAACTGGTCGGGTCGCCGCACTCAACTAGTTTGTCTCCAAATCAGCGGACAGATGTTTACCGTTTTTCAAAATCCTAAGGAAAAACACAAAATTCCAATGGACAGAAGAATCGGAAGAAGCGTTTCAGCAACTCAAAAAGTATTTAGGATCACCTCCTCTACTTGTGGTTCCGACCATGGGCGAAGAACTATTCGTGTACCTCTCCATTTCACCTACAGCAGTAAGTGCTGTGCTCATCTGAGAAGTGGACCATGTCCAGAAACCGGTATATTATGTTAGTAAGGTCCTGATCGGTGCTGAGAACAGATACATAATAATTGAAAAGCTTGCCTACGCCCTCCTAATCGCCGCCAGAAAGCTTCGCCATTATTTTCAAGCCCATTCCATCACCGTGCTGACTGATCAACCGTTAAGGCAAATTCTCCAACGACCAGATACCTCGGGGAGACTCCTGAAATGGTCCATTGAGTTAAGTGAATTCCATATTGACTACAAACCGAGGACGGCAATAAAAACCCAAGCTTTAGCCGATTTCGTGGCTGAATCCACTCACAAGCCTGATCTAGAACTCTCGGAGGCTAAGATTCCAAACTTAGTAAAGGACCTCAGAAGCTCGAAAAACAGCCTCGACAGCTCGGGGGAAGAGCTTGACAAATGGAGTTTGTTTGTAGATGGGTCTTCCAATCAACACGGATGCAGTGCAGGGCTTGTTCTCCAAACCCCCGCAGGTGAATAGATGGAATACGCTATACGGATTGGGTTTAAAGTCATCAACAACGAAGCTGAGTACAAAGCACTCCTCGCCGGATTACGGGTCGCCACAAGATTAGGAGTCCAGTCAATTGATGCCTACAGTGATTCTCAACTAGTGGCCAACCAAGTTTAGGGAGATTACCTCGCCAGGGACGTACGGATGACAGCTTATTTAGATGAAGTAAAATGCTTAACTTAGAAGATCAAAAAGTTCACCATTCAATAGATCCCCAGAGAAGAAAACAGAAAAGCAGATGCCCTAGCCAATCTTGCTTCAACTTTTGATTTCATATCAGACAGAAGTATACCGCTGGAATTTCTGCCCAAGCCTAGTATTGAGATCGCCAAACCCATCCATACAACTGAAACACCTGACATGGATGGATGAGATCGTCGCCTACCTTCAGAACAGAACACTACCATCAGATAAACTCCAAGCTCGCCAAATCCGCTATAGGTCTGCAAGGTTCTGCCTGCTTCATGGAATTTTATATAAACGATCCTTCTCTGGGCCTCTCCTAAGATGTCTCCGACCTGACGAAGTCAATTATGTGATGAGGGAAATCCACGAGCGCATCTGCGGAAATCATTCAGGGGCGAGGTCACTGGTGCGAAAGGCGATTCGCCAAGGCTACTTCTGGCCCCAGATGGGACAAGATGCAGCAAAATACACCAAGGAATGCGACAAATGCCAGAGGTTCGCTCCATCCAACCACCTTTCCCATACCGATATGGTGCCAATTACCAGCCCATGGTCATTCGCCCAACGGAAAATCGACATACCGGGGCCTTTGCCTCAAGCTCCCTTACAGAGAAAGTTCTTAATCGTTGCTATTGATTACTTCACAAAGTGGGTGGAAGCCGAACCGTTAGCCAAAATCACCGAAAAGAATACGAAGAATTTTGTTTGGAAGAGTATCATCTGCCGGTTTGGAATTCCCAAAGTTCTCATCTCGGATAATGCCAGGCAATTCGACAATGATGGATTCAGACAATTCTGCTCGAACCTCGCCATATCACATCATTTCTCCTCGCCTAGTCACCCTCAAGCCAATGGCCAAGTGGAGGTTACTAACAGAACCATCCTGAGAAATTTAAAAACGAGATTGGAGAAATCCAAAGGAGAATGGGTAAAAGACTTGCCGAGCATATTATGGGCATATCACACGACTAGCAGAATTCCTACTGGTGAAACGCCTTATTCCATGGTTTACGGGACTGAATCAGTAATACCTGTCGAAATTGGAATGCCGAGTTTTAGGACTTCAAACTTTGATAAGGATAGCAATGAAGGCGAGCTGAGACTCATCCTCGACCTCCTTGATGAAAAACAGGAACAAGCGGGCATACGCCAAGCAGCTTACAAACATCAGGTCGCCAAATATTTCAACTAGAGAGTTAGACACAGGTCATTCTTACTTGGCGACCTAGTTCTACGAAAAGTTACCCTATCAACCAAAGAGCCAAATGTTGGGAAATTAGGATCAACATGGGAAGGCCCTTATAAGGTCATCAAGGTATCTAGACCAGGGACTTATTGGTTAGAAGATATGAACGGGAAAGCACTCCCTCATCCTTGGAACGCCGAGCATTTGAAGAAATATTTCCAATGACAAACAGCTCGCCTGGGCAAAAAACTTGTAACGATTCCTAGATTTTATTCTAAGTAATAAAACTTCTCCAGTTTATTTCAGTCATCGCCAATTGCAGGGTGGAGATCGCCTATTCAAGATCGCCAGTTCATCGAAAGATGACGGAGGCATCTTGGTCGCCTATTCAAGATCGCCAGTTCATCGAAAGATGACGGAGGCATCTTGGTCGCCTATTCAAGATCGCCAGTTCATCGAAAGATGACGGAGGCATCTTGCTCGCCTATTCAAGATCGCCAGTTCATCGAAAGATGACGGAGGCATCTTGGTCACCTATTCAAGATCGCCATTCATCATTAAAGTTGCCATATCATTGGAAAATGATCTCGAACTCCTATGTTAGGTCGCCAATATTCAAATAAAAGTACATGAGCTAAAGTATTTCACATCGCCAAAATTGCCAAAAGAAATATTCATTCAAAATTGCAAAGGAAGAAATACATTTATATTCAAGTATTATCCAAATTATATTTTACATTTATGATAAAGGGGGAGGGTTGCCATCGCCTTGAGGATTTGCGTCGCTCGGAGGATTCGCATCTCCTTTTTCAACTGTTCCTTCCTTGCCTCCTTCCCCTTCTTCCTCATCCTCTTCGGCAAGCAGGTCGAGATCGAGACGCATCTCCTCCAAGTCTATGGCCAGGTCGGGATGGTGGTGGCGGAGCTGTCGTTTGCAGAAATCAAACCCTTCGCCAAAATACTTTGAGGAGGCACTTTCAACAGCCTCGGAGAAATCCGACGAGGATTTAAATTCTTCAACAGCCAGCTTTCTAGCACGGGCCACTCTTCCCCTCAGATCCTCAACCAGAAGCCTTGCCTTTGCCAGACTATCGGAGAAGGTGTCCCTTTCAGCCTTGAGTTTGGCGAACTCGTCGCCAACTTGCTGCTCTCGAGCTCACGCCTCGGCCAGTTGCTGCTCCAGATCAGCGGATAACTTCTGAAGACGGGAAACTTCTGAATCCAAAGAGGCAGCTCGCCCCTATTGAAGGGATGCCTCCTCGCTGGTCTCCTTGCTTTTCACCGCTAGAGAAGATCCGAACACAAGCGTCTGCTACAAACAAATCTAATCAGATCAAACCGAGCATATTTAATAAGGATAAAACAAATAGAAGTTAGTATCAAAATAATACATGGCCGAGAGCTTGAAAAAATTTTGAGGCAGTCTGGTCCAGAGAGAGCTGTCCCACCTTCTCTTGATCCGTAGGAAGGATTACCCCTCGAAGGATCTTCTCGGCCACCGAAGGGCTCCCCAAAATGGAGGCCCTC
>BRYE01000018.1:7060000-7080000 GCA_030159115.1 Actinidia arguta var. hypoleuca
AACAGATCCAATGGATCACCTGGATTCTTACAAAAATCTGATGCATCTCCAGGGTTACTCGGACGATGTCATGTGTAAAGCCTTTTCTGCTACACTTAAAGGGGCAGCAAGATCTTGGTTCTGAAAGTTGACACCTGGAACCATAGATTCATTTGGCGAACTGAGCAGATTTTTTGTGGCCAATTTTATGAGTTGCAGGGTCAGGCAGAAAAACGCGTCCCATCTTTTCACCATCCACCAGAAGGAAACGGAGAACTTGAAGGATTATGTGAAGCGATTTAACCAGGCTATATTAGAAGTTGAAGATCCCAGTGACAAGGTGGTCGTCATGGCAATGATGGAGGGGCTTCGTCCGGTCCCTTGTTCGATTCTCTGTCCAAGAACGTTCCAGAGGCATTGTCCATACTTCAAAGCAAAGCCGATAAATACATCGCCGCGGAGGAATTGGCCGAAGCCAAACGAAGGCGAAAGGGAAAGGAGGACCATAAGAGGAAAGAACCTGATACAAGGCGATCTGATTATAAAGACGAACGGAGAAGCAAGCAGCCTAATCGGGAGAGGAGGACCAGTGACAGGCGACCTCGTACTCCACCTCGCCGCACTGAGCTGGTGTTGCCACCACTTAATGCTCCCATTGCCCAAGTCCTCACAGAAATCAAGCATGAAGAGTTTGTCAAGTGGCCCTCAAAAATCAAGACTGATCCCCGAAAGAGAAACAAAAATAAATATTGCGAGTTTCACCGAGACCATGGCCATAGTACCGAAGACTGTTTTCATCTGAAGGAGCAAATAGCCGACCTCATCAAAAGGGGATATCTAAGAAAATACGTCGGAGATCGCCATTCCCCCAATTCACCGGAAAGAAGGTACAACGATAACCGACCTACTGATGGAGAGATTCAGGTAATACACGGTGGGTTTGGATCCGGAGGGAGTTCAAATTCATCTAGAAAAAGGCACGCCAGAAGTGCAGATATGTCCGCAGAAGTTTACAGCCTCTCCTCACCAATGGCCGACGTCAACCCGCCCATAACCTTCAACAATGACGATCTAAAAGGCCTGCACCAACCTCATGACGACGCCCTAGTCGTTTCGGACATCATCGCCAATTTTACCGTCCAACGAATCTTAGTCCACAATGGTAGTTCGGCTGACATTCTGTTCATCTCCGCATTTGAAAAAATGAAGATAGGGCTCAACAGGTTGCAGCCCTTTGTGACGCCATTGGTGGGATTTGGAGGAAATCTGACTCATCCCCTAGGATGGGTCAAATTACCAGTTACTTTGGGGACAGAACCTCGTCAAACTACTATTTAGCAGAACTTCATAGTAGTTGATTGCCCTTCCCCCTACAATGCCATTCTAGGCCGCCCAACTCTGGGCGAAATTAAGGCGATCACCTCAACCTACCATTTGAAGATGAAGTTCTCTACCTCGGCAGGAGTGGGAGAAGTGCGGGGCGACCAGAAAGTGGCCAGACAATGTTTCATTTCGGCCATGAAGATCGAGACCCTCCCGGTACCGAATGCCCAATAGCAATTACCGATCAACGATGGCGAGATGGAATCCCTAAGGGACGAAGTGGAACAGGTGGTCTTGATGGATCCCCGAGAAATCGAAAACACTAAGCCCCTTGAAGAAACTACCTCAATTTCCATTCATCCGGAATATCTTAATCGTCACGTCATGATCGGAACAGAACTTGCCGCAGAACAGCGCGATGCTTTAGTGGAATTCTTAAAAAGAAACTTCGACGTTTTTGCCTGGTCCTAAGGTGACGTCCCGGGGATAGACCCTCAGGTCGCCATGCATAAATTACAGATCAATCCAGCAAATTCTCCTGTTCTCCAAAAGAGAAGGAAATTCGCCCCTGAGTGACTTCGAGTCATCGACGAAGAGGTCGCCAAACTCATCAGAGCTAAAGTTATCAAGGAAGCCCACTATCCAGAATGGTTAGCTAATGTTGTCGTCGCCCCAAAAAAGGGGGGAAAGTGGAGAGTATGCGTGGACTACACTGATCTCAACAAAGCATGTCCAAAAGACAGTTTTCCACTGCCAAAAATTGATTTGATAGTCAACGCCACATCAAAGCACGAGCTTCTCAGCTTCATGGATGCCTTTTCAGGATATCACCAGATCAAGATGTTTTCCCCCGACGTAGAGAAAACTTCCTTCATCACGGAACGAGGATTGTACTGCTACGAGGTCATGCCATTTGGTCTCAAAAATGCCGGGGCTACTTATCAAAGATTGGTAAACAAGATGTTCAAAGAGCTAATCGGAAAGACCATGGAAGTATATATAGACGACATGCTAGTGAAAAGCCTCGAAGCAGCAAAGCACATCGCCCACCTTGAAGAAGCTTTCAACGTTCTGAGGAAACACAGGATGATGTTAAATCCTTCCAAATGCATTTTTGGCGTATCATACGGAAAATTCTTAGGGTTCCTGGTAACCAAACGTGGGATTGAAGCTAATCCAGACCAAATTCAAGCTCTGCTTGGGATGAGCTCGCCCAGAAACATTCGAGAAGTCCAGCAGCTAACCGGACGGGTTGCCGCCCTCAACCGATTTGTTTTCAAATCAGCGGATAGATGTTTACCATTCTTTAAAATCCTAAGGAAAAATCAAAATTTCCAGTGGACAGAAGAATCGGAAGAAGCTTTTAAACAACTTAAAAAGTATTTGGGATCACCTCCTCTGCTCGTGGTTCCGACCACGGGAGAAGAATTGTTCATATACCTCGCCGTTTCACCCACAGCAGTAAGTGCCGTGCTCGTCCGAGAGGAGAACCATGTCCAAAAGCCGGTATATTATGTTAGTAAGGTCCTAATAGGTGCTGAGAACAGATACGTAATGATTGAAAAGCTCGCCTACGCCCTCCTGATCGCTGCCAGAATCACGGAAAAGAATACGAGAAACTTTGTTTAGAAGGGTATCATTTGCCGATTTGGAATTCCAAAGGTTCTATCTCAGACAATGCCCGGCAATTTGACAATGACGGGTTCAGGAAATTTTGCTCGGACCTCGCCATATCGCATCATTTCTCCTCACCCGGCCACCCTCAAGCCAATGGTCAAGTAGAAGTCACTAACAGAACCATCCTCAGAAATTTAAAAACGAGATTGGAGAAATCCAAAGGGGAATGGGTGGAAGACTTGCCGAGCATATTATGGGCATATCACACTACTAGCAAGATTCCTACTAGTGAAACGCCTTATTCCATGGTTTATGGAACTGAGTCAGTGATACCTGTCGAAATCGGAATGCCGAGTTTCAGGACTTCAAACTTTAATAAAGATAGCAATGATGGCGAGCTGAGACTCAACCTCGACCTCCTTGAGGAAAAGCGGGAACAAGCAGGCATACGTCAAGCAGCTTACAAACATCAAGTCGCCAAATATTTCAACCAGAGGGTCAAACACAGATCATTCTTACCGGGCGACCTAGTTCTGCGAAAAGTTACCCTGTCAACCAAAGAGCCAAGTGTTGGGAAATTAGGACCAACATGGGAAGGCCCCTACAAGGTCGTCAAGGTAACTAGACCGGGGACTTATTGGCTGGAAGACATGAACAGAAAAACACTCCCCCATCCTTGGAACGCTGAACATTTGAAAAAATATTTTCAATAATTCTCTTGGGCAAAATACTTGTAACTCCTAGATTTTATTCTGAGTAATAAAATTTCTCCAGTTTATTTCAACAATAGTGCAAAATGAAGATCTCCTATTCAAGATCGCCAGTTCATCGAAAGATGACGGAGGCATCTTGGTCGCCTATTCAAGATCGCCAGTTCATCAAAAGATGACGGAGGAATCTTGGTCGCCTATTCAAGATCGCCAGTTCATCGAAAGATGACGGAGGCATCCTGGTCGCCCAATCAAGATATCCAGTTCGTCAAAAAATGACGGAGGCATCTTGGTCGCCTATTCAAGATCGCCAGTTCATCGAAAGATGACGGAGGCATCTTGGTCGCCTATTTAAGATCGCCAGTTCATCGAAAGATGACGGAGGCATCTTGATCGCCTATTCAAGATCGCCAGTTCATCGAAAGATGACGGAGGCATCTTGGTCGCCCAATCAAGATCGCCAGTTCATCGAAAGATGACGGAGGCATCTTGGTCGCCCAATCAAGATTATCAGTTCATCGAAAGATGACGGAGGCATCTTGGTCACCTATTCAAGATCGCCAGTTCGTCAAAAAATGACGGAGGCATCTTGGTCGCCTATTCAAGATCGCCAGTTCATCGAAAGATGACGGAGGCATCTTGGTCGCCTATTTAAGATCGCCAGTTCATCGAAAGATGACGGAGGCATCTTGGTCGCCCAATTAAGATTGCCAGTTCGTCAAAAAATGACGGAGGCATCTTGGTCGCCTATTCAAGATTGCCAGTTCATCAAAAGATGACAGGCCTCTTGGTCGCCTATTTAAGATCGCCAGATCATCGAAAGAATTGCATAAGGATACAATATAAAAACCAACATGCAAAATTGTCGAAGAAAATCAACGTTTATATTCATAACCATTCGCATTACAAATTAAATTTATGATAAAGGGGGGGGGGGTTGTCCTCGCCTTGGGGAGCTGCGTCGCCCGGAGGATTTGCGTCTCCTTTTTCAACAGTTTTTCCCTCGACCCCTTCTCCTTCTCCTTCTCCTTCTCCTTCATCCTCTAGAGCAAGCAGGTCAAGATCAAGACGCATCTCTTCTAAATCTATGGCCAGGTCGAGATGATGATGGCGTAGCTGACGGTTGCAGAAATCGAACCCATCGCCAAAATACCTCGAGGATGAGCTTTCAACAGCCTCGGCGTAATCTGACAAGGATTTAAATTCCTCAACAGCCAGCTGCCCCGCACGCTCCACTCTCCCCCTCAAGTCTTTAACCAAAAGCCCTGCCTTTGTCAGACTATCGGAGAAGGCATCTCTTTCAGCCTTGATATTGGCGACCTCGTCGCCGACCTGCTGCTCCCGAGCTCGCGCCTTGGCCAATTGTTGCTCCAGATCGGAGGACAACTTCTGAAGGCGAGAAACTTCAGTGTCCAAAGAGGTAGCTCGCCCCTGTTGAAGGGTGGCCTCCTCAATGGTCTCCCTGCTCTTCACTGCCAGAGACAACCCGAACACAAGCGCCTGCTACAAACAAATCCTATCAGTTCAAAACGATCAAATTTGACAGGGATGAAAAGTATTTAGTATCAAAATGATACCTGGCCAAGGGCGTGAATAAATTTTGAGGCAGTCTGGTCCAGAGTGAGCTGCCCCACCTTCTCCTGATCCATAGGGGGGATTACCCCTCGAAGGATCTTCTCGGCCACCGAAGGGCTCCCCAAAATGGAGGCCCTCGGACCAAGTGCAGTGCCCAACGAGAGCGAGCTTCCCTCCCCGGGACCAGAAGAAGGGGTTACTGGATGATGTGCTGGACCAGATTTTTTTTTTGGCTCGGGGATGGGGGCTTGTCCCTTGCCTTTGGAATCACCCCCGGATTTCGCCTTCTTACTCGGCGAGGAGGGAGGTTCATCCACTGGACGCTTCTCGCCAATGACCACCCCCTTTGCAGGAGGGGGACCAGATTTTTGGGATGAACTCTCACCTCGGGCTTTCTCCACCCGTTCGCCGAGCTTCTTCAGACTGATTCTCCTCGACATCGCTGCAAAAAAAAAAAAAACCAAAGATATATATCAAACGTAAAAAAAATATACAAAGGTAGCAAGGGTTTATACCATCCGATCTAAGCTCAGGGGGTAGCTCGGAATCCGCCCAGGATTCTGATGTCGAGACCGAGCTCGATCCCAAAGCTGAGCAAAATTCAAGGACAGGGTCTCGGATTTTTCCCCCCGACCATCTTAATAAAGTCAGGTCGGGAATATGAGGAGCAACCCTCCTCAGTTCTTTCCTAACAGTCCCCATATATTCTATTGAATCATCTTGGGGCTGGCCATCTTGAGGGAGTTCACCACGGGAAGAGCGGGACTCACCCGCTTTACCCGACGTAGATGACGGCTGCGGATGAGCGCCCTTCGATCCTGATTCCGTAGGACTAGGCGAGCTGAAAATCCGGCCAAAAGCCTTGGTTTTGAAAATCATGGGGACATTGTAGCGCCCACGTCCCGCCACCGACTTGGAAATTTGATCATAGAATTCCTACTCAAACGACAGCAACGAAGGCAGCTCGTTGCAGTGTTTATCTGAAAAGAGAGCCATGTTAATACCGATCTATTTAATTAATAAACCAACGCTGGCAAAATAAACGCCGACCTGGAATTCCCCATGACCTCGGAATCCGCGGTACTCCCTCCCGAGATTCTTCATCAAAAAACTTCCATTTGTCCCCGAAAGCAAAAAAGAACCTGCTTTTCCACCCCTTCACGTTGCTGGGGTATCCTCCAAGGATAGTTTTCTTGTACCTCGCCTTGAAGTACAGCCACCCTTGGTCCGGCTTAGGATTATTAGTGAGGGAAAAAATGTTTCTAAACTCGAATAGGGTCATCACGAACTTGTGAACTCGCCACAACGTCACGGCGCCGACAATACTGCGCCGACAATACTGCGCCAGGCTTTGGGGACGAGCTGAGCAAGACAAATTTTATAAAAAACAAAATTGACCTAATAATTATAGGAATAGGAAAACGGAGGCCCGCGGGAAAGGCGGCCTCATAAAAAGCCACCTCTCTAGGGCGAGCAGAAAGAATGGTCTCGCCCTCCTCAGGAAGTCTAAGTTGTACACCCTGGGAATGAATAAGTCTCCCTTATTAAGCCGAGCTCCTCGAGGGTCATAGTATTATGTTCCTTAGTTATAGAGGGATGAATGTTATCTGAAGGAATGACCTCGGCAACAGATGGATCTTCCATTGGCGTCCTAGGGGATTGTCTAACCTCGTCAGTAACGTATGATGAACCTTCTCCTAAATGGTCTGAGATCCACGAAGGCAAAGAATCCGAAGTAGGACTCACCGTAGATCTATGGGACATACAATCGAGTAAAAAAGAGAATGAACGATTACTTACTGTGCTAGGAAGAGGCGATTACAGGCAGGACCAGGGACGTAAGGCAGGAAAGACAACCGGAAGCAAGAACTAGGAGAGAGAAGAATAATGGTGGTCAAGCAAAAGGGTAAAAGTGAATGGGCAGGGTCCCTTATATATAAGGGAAATTGACGGATGAGATTCATCCGCTTCAATGACTCAGATTAATTAACATTTTGAAATTCGAGCCCGGTGCCATCAATCCCGCCAAAACTCATCATTATGGCGCCGCCCCATCCCCTAAACTTCTCTACAGAATTCAGTGCCCATCCATGTGTCAAACCGAGAAAAGGGGCACATTTAATGCGCACCCACGCGGGCCAACGACTTTTTAATTACTCAAAGGTCCCAAATATCTCGGCACTTTGAGTAGGGGGCTACTGATGTGGAATAATCCGAACAAATCCTGAATCATAAAATGTTTCGAGCAGAGTACGTCGCCCAATATCTCCAAACTCGCCTTCCAGGTCGCCTAATACAGTTAATGAGTCGAGCTCCATTCCATTTACAAATTCCTGCCAGATCGCCATAAGGGCGAGATGATTCACCACGCCCAATGCAGAGACTTCTCCTTCAAAGACTTCTCTCCAAAAGGACTCCCATCTCCATTAGAGATCTGTTATCACAAGACTCCTAACCTGATTGAAGTCCATCTCCATAAAGAGTTTCACCTCTGCAAGAGTACTGTTTCCAATAGACTCCAACTCCACAACGTCGCCTATAAATCCGGAATGATCACCAGTTGGCAGCCTCCAGATTAAACTCCAGATTTAATTGGGATATTATCCCATGCTTATCCTTCCGAGGAATTCGCCATATTACACTGACACGACTCAGTTCTCCCGTCTATACAAAGGCCGCTCTCCCACAACCAAAAAGGTACGCTCAACACACAGGCACTACACACTTTTATTGTGCTCTCCATACTGCCTTATTCTCTGGTTGCCTTGGTCTGATTCATACGCCGGAGGGGTTTTAAGCGGCCTCCCCCCCGGCCGATTACTTTTGATTCATTGCTGTGCAGGTCGCCCCACTTTAGCCGAGGTCCAGTGCCGAGGCCGAGGAGCAATTCCGACTGTTGGTTGCTCTCCCAGATTTTTACCACAATAGTTTGCATGTGTTAGAATTTGGGGTATTTTTCTGCCCAATGTCATATATGCGTAATGCAGGTACAATACCCTTATTCTCTGACCAAGGGAATAAGGGTAAATGATAAATGGGACACTGGCTTGGTAACCCAAGGATATTTGACAAAGTTGACTAAATTTCATGTTCTAGCTGTGAGTTGGTTCATGCATTTGAAGTTTGCTCCACTTTAACTCCCAAACACTAATATTGTAGTTGATGTGAGATAATTCGGACAAGTTCTAAATCTAAATATATTCCGAGTAAGGCACGTCGTCCAAAGATTCCCAACACTCACCTTCCTGGTTGCCTCGTATTATTAATAAATTGAGCTCCGCTTCGTCTTCACAAACGATTACACTAGATCGCCTTTGGGCGAGGTGGTTCATCTCGCCTGAAGGAGAGATGTTTCCACAAAGACTTGATTCTCCAAAAGGACTCCATCGCCATTAGAAGTCTGCTGTCATGAGATTCCTTCTCCGTCATTCCTCTGCCCAATTGAAGTCAACCTCTATGAAGAGTTCCACCTCTATAAGAGAACTGTCTCCAATAGACTCCAGCTCCATCGCGATGCCTATAATTGCGGGTTACTCACCAGTTGGCAGCCTCCTGATATTAATCTCCAGATTTTATTGGGATATCTTCCCATACTTATCCTTCCAAGGAAATCGCCATGATTAAGACACGGCTCATTGCTCCGTCTATATAAAGGCCGCTCCCCCATAACAAAAGGTACGCTCAACATAGGCACCACAAACACATTTATTATTGTGCTCGCCCACATTGCCTATAATATTTACCTGATCGCCTTGGTCTGATTCATACGCCGGAGGAGTTTTGAGCGGCCTCACCCCGGCCGATTACTTTTGCTTATTGCTGTGCAAGTCGTCCTAGTTTAGCCGAAGTCCAGTGCTGAGGCCGAGGAACAATTCTGACTGTTGGTTGCTCTCCTAGATTTTTACCACAACAGTAGCAATTTCCATTTTGGACCACATGTCCCATCCAGTGCACTTTCGTTCTAAATAGTAAATTTAGTGATCGTGAAATATTTTTAATATTGCTTTTTTAAAGGTATTTTTAGATGGAAAAAGACTGATGTCAGGCATGGGGCTGCTACAAGGACTCTGTTGTGGTAAAAATTTGGGAGAGCAACCAACAGTCAGAATTGCTCCTCGGCCTCGGTGCTGGACCTCGGCTAAACTAGGGCAACCTGCACAGCAACCAGCAAAAGTAATCGGCCGGGGTGAGGCCGCTCAAAACCCCTCCGGCGTAAGAATCAGACCAAGGCGATCGGAAAATAAATTAAGGCAGTATGGAGAGCACAATGAAAGTGTGTAGTGCCTGTGTTGAGCGTACCTTTTTGGTTATGGGGGAGCGGCCTTTATATAGACGGGAGTACTGAGTCGTGTCAGTGTATCATATCGAGATCCTCGGAAGGATAAGCATGGGAGGATATCCCAATTCAATCTAGAAATCAATCAGGAGGCTACCAACTGGTGATCAATCCGGAATTATAGGCGACGTTGTGGAGTTAGAGTCTATTGGAGACAGTCTTCTTATAGAGGTGGAATTCTTCCCAGTCAGGTAGTCTTGTGATAGTAGACCTTTAATGGAGATGGAGTCCTTTTGGAGGATCAAGTCTTTGAGTAGACGTCTCTACCTTGGGCGAGATAGATCACATCGCCTTATGGCGATCTGGACGGGATACGTAGACGAAATGGAGCTCAATTCTTTTAACAATTATGAGGCGACCTAGAAGGTGAGTTTGGTATCTTTGGGCGACGTGCCTTGCTCGGAACATCTTATGATTCAGGACTTGTTCGAATTACTCCACATCAGTAGCCCCCTACTCAAAAGTGCCGAGATATTCGAGACCTTTGAGTAATAACATTAAAAGTTATGGACCCGCGTGGGTGCGCATTAAATGCGCCCCTCCTCTCGGTTTGACACGTGGATGGGCATTAAATTCTGCAGAGTAGTTTGGGAGAAAAGGGCGGCGCCATGATTAATTTTGGCGGGATCGATGGCACTGGGCTCGAGTTTCAAAAAGAATTTCAAAAGGTAGATTGATCTGGGCCATTGAAGTAGATGAATCTCATCCGTCATTCTTCCTTATATATAAGGGACCCTACCCATTCATTTTCATCCTTTTCTGCCTAACCAACATCACTCTCCCTCTCTCTCTCCTAGTTCTTGCTTGCGGTTGTTCTTCCTGCCTTAGTCTCCTTGCCTTTGCCTGTGATCGCCTATTATTTCCTAGCACAGTAAGTAATCTAGCGTTCGTTCTCTTTATTTAGTTGAATGTCCCATAGGTCTAAGGTTAGTCCATCAAATTTAGATTCTTTGCCTTCGTGGATCTCTGACCATTTAGGAAAAGGTTCGTCGTACATTACTGACGAAGTTAGACAATCCCCTAGGTCGCCAATGGAAGATCCATCCATTGCTGAGGTCGCCCATTTAGGTGACGTCCATCCTTCTGTAACTAAAGAAAATAACACTATGACCCCTGAGGAGCTTAGCTTGCTAAGGGAAACTTATTCATTCCCTCAGGGCGTACAACTCAGACTTCCTGAGAAAAACGAAACCATTCTTTCTACCCGCCCTGGCAAGGTAGCTTTCTACGAGGCCGCCTTTTCTGCGGGCCTCCGTTTTCCTATTCCTTTAATAATTAGGTCAATTTTGCTTTTTTATAAAATTTGTCCTGCTCAGCTCGTCCCCAACGCGTGGCGCAGTATCGTCGGCGCCGTGTTGTTGTAGCGAGTTCACAAGTATGTGATGACCTTATCCGAGTTTAGGAACATTTTTTTCCTTAATAATAATCCTAAGCCGGACCAAGGGTGACTGTACTTCAAGACAAGGTACAAGAGAACTATCCTCGGAGGGTACCCCAACAACGTGAAGGGGTGATAAAGCAGATTCTTCTTCGCCTCCGGGGATAGTTGGGAGCTTTTCGATGAAGAACCTCGGGAGGGAGTACCACAGATTCCGAGGTCATGGGGAATTCCAAGTCGGTTTTTATTTCGCAAATGTTGGTTTATTGATTAACAATGTTAGTATTAACATGGGTCTCTTTTCAGATAAACGCTGCAACGAGCTTCCCACATTGCTGTCGTTCGAGCAGGAATTCTATGATCAAATTTCACAGTCGGTGGCGGAACGTGGGCGCTACGCGGTCCCCATGCTTCTCAAAACCAAGGCCTTTCGTCAGATTTTCAACTCGCCTGGTCCTACAAAATCAGGAACAGAGGGCGATCATCTGCGACAGTCATCGACGTCGAGTGAAGCGGGTGAGTCCCGCTCTTCCCGTGGTGAACTCCTTCAAGACGGCCAGTCCCGAGAGGACTCAAAAGAATATCTAGGGACTGTTAGGAAGGAACTGAGGAGGGTTGCTCCTTATATTCCTGACCTGACCTTATTAAGATAGTCGGGGGGAAAAATTCGAGACCTTGTCTTAGAATTTTGCTCAGCGTTGGGATCAAGCTCGGTCTCGACATCAAAATCCTGGTCAGATTCCGAGCTATCCCCCGAGCTTAGATCAAATGGTATAAACCCTTACTACCTTTGTTGTTTATTTTTTTACGTCTGATATATATCTTTTTCTTTCTTTTTTGCAGCAATGTCGAAGAGGATCAGCCTCAAGAAACTCGGTGAGCAGGTGGAGAGATCCCGAGGTGAGAGTTCATTCAAAAAATCTGCTCCTCCTCCTGCAAAGAGGGTGGTTATTGGCGAGAAGCGCCCGGTGGATGAACCTCCCACCTCGCCGAGCAAGAAGGCGAAGTCCGGGGATGATTCCAAAGGCAAAGGGCAAGCCCCCATCGCTGAACCAAAAAAGAAGTCTGGTCCAGCACGCCATCCTGGGGCCCCTTCTTCTGGTCCCGGGGAGGGAAGCTCGCCCTCATTGGGTACAGCTCTTGGTCTGAGGGCTTCCATCATGGGGAGCCCTTCCGTGGCCGAGAAGATCCTTCGAGGGGTAATCCCTCCTACGGATCAAGAGAAGGTAGGGCAGCTCTCTCTGGACCAGACTGCCTCAAAATTTTTCCAAGCCCTCAGCCAGGTAGTTATTTTGATACTAACTTCTATTTGTTTTATCCTTGTTAAATATGATCGTTTTGATCTGATTAGATTTGTTTGTAGCAGGCGCTTGTGTTCGGATCTTCTTTGGCGGTGAAGAGTAGGGAGACCATTGAGGAGGCATCCCTTCAACAGGGGCGAGCTGCCTCTTTGGATACTGAGGTTTCTCGCCTGCAGAAGTTGTCCGCTGATCTGGAGCAGCGGTTGGCCGAGGCGCGAGCTCGGGAACAACAGGTCGGCGACGAGTTTGCCAAAATCAGGGGAGAAAGGGACACGTTCTCTGACAGTCTGGAAAAGGCAAGGCTTCTAGTCGAGGATCTAAGGGGAAGAGTGGAACGTGCTGGGAAGCTGGCTGTTGAGGAATTTAAATCCTCGTCGGATTTCTCTGAGGCTATCAAAAGTTCATCCTCGAAGTATTTTGGCTAAGGGTTTGATTTATGCAAACGGCAGTTTCGCCAACACCATCCCGACCTGGCCATAGACTTGGAGGAGATGCGTCTCGATCTCGACTTGCTTGCCTTGGAGGATGAAGAAGAAAGGGAAGGGGGCAAGGAAAAAACGTTGAAAAAGGAGATGCGAATCCTTCGGGCGACGCAGATCCTCATGGCAATAACAACCCTCCCCCTTTATCATAAATGTAAAATGTAACTTGGGCTTATATTTGAATATAAATGTTACGATTTTCTTCTTTCAAAGTTGCAATGAATATTATTTTTTCTTGAGTATTGGCGATCTAATATTGGAGTGTATCATTTTCCATTTATATGGCGACTTTAAATTGGTGAGCAAGATGCCTTCATTAAATGATGAATGGCGTTCTTGAATAGGCGACCAAGATGCCTCCGTCATCTTTTGATGAACTAGCGATCTTGAATAGGCGACCAAGATGCCTCCGTCATCTTTTGATGAACTGGCGATCTTGATTAGGCGATCAAGATGCCTCCGTCATCTTTTGATGAACTGGCGATCTTGATTAGGCGACCAAGAGGCCTTCGTCATCTTCTGATGAATTGGCGATCTTGATTAGGTGACCTCCACTCTGCAATTGGCGATGACCGAAATAAACTGGAGAAATAAACTAGAGAAGTTTTATTACTTGCAATAAAATCTAGGAAAATAATCTAGGAGGAATCGTTACAAGTACTATGCCCAGGCCAGCTGCTTGTCATTGGAAATATTTTTTCAAATGCTCAGCGTTCCAAGGATGGGGGAGTGCTTTCCCGTTCATATCTTCTAGCCAATAAGTCCCTGGTCTAGATACCTTGATGACTTTATAAGGGCCTTCCCATGTTGGTCCTAATTTCTCAGCATTTGGCTCTTTGGTTGATAGGGTAACTTTTCGCAGAACTAGGTCGCCAGGTAAGAATGACTTGTGTTTGACTCTCTGGTTGAAATATTTGGCGACCTGATGCTTATAAGCTGCTTGGCGTATGCCCGCTTGTTCCCTTTTTTCATCAAGGAGGTCAAGATTGAGTCTCAGCTCGCCTTCATTGCTATCCTTGTCAAAGTTAGAAGTCTTGAAACTCGACATTCCGATTTCGACAGGTATCACTGATTCAGTTCCGTAAATCATGGAATAAGGTGTTTCACCAATAGGAATTCTGCTAGTCGTGTGATATGCCCATAATATGCTCGGCAAGTCTTCCACCCACTCTCCTTTGTATTTCTCCAATCTCGTTTTTAAATTTCTTAGGATGGTTCTGTTGGTGATCTCTACTTGGCCATTGGCTTGAGGGTGACCAGGCGAGGAGAAATGATGTGATATGGCAAGGTCCGAGCATAATTTCCTGAATTCATCATTGTCGAATTGTTGGGCATTATCTGAGACGAGAACTTTGGAAATTCTAAACCGATAGATGATACCCTTCCACACAAAATTCTTCGTATTTTTTTCGGTGATTCTGGCTAACGGTTCAGCTTCTACCTACTTTGTGAAGTAATCAATAGCTACGATTAAGAACTTCCTCTGTAATGGAGCTTGAGGCAAAGGCCCTAGTATGTCGATCCCCCATTGGGCGAATGGCCACGGGCTGGTAATTGGCACCATCTCAGTATGGGGAAGGTGGTTGGATGGAGCGAACCTCTGGCATTTTTCACACTCCCTGGTGTATTTTGCTGCATCCTGTCCCATCTGGGGCTAGAAGTAGAGCGACCTCGCCCCCGAATGATTTCCGCAGATGCCTTCATGAATTTCCCTCATCACATAATTGGCTTCCTCAGGTTGAAGACATCTTAGGAGGGGACCAGAGAAGGATCGTTTATATAAAATTCCATGAAGCAGGCAGAACCTTACAGATCTGTGGCAGATTCGGCAAGCTTGGAGTTTATCTGCTGGTAGTGTACCGCTCTGAAGGTAAGCGACGATCTCATCCATCCAGGTCGGGTTCGTTCCTGTCGTACAGATGGTTTTGGCGACCTCAATGCTTGGTTTGGACAAGAATTCCAAAGGTATACTTCTGTCTGATATAAAATCAAAAGTTGAAGCGAGATTGGCTAGGGCATCTGCTTTTCTATTTTCTTCTCTAGGGATCTGTTGAATGGTGAACTTTTTGATCTTCTGAGTTAAGCATTTGACTTCATCCAAAGAAGCTGCCATCCGTACGTTCCTGGCGAGGTAATCTTCCTGAACTTGGTTGGCCACTAGTTGAGAATCACTGTAGGCTTCAATTGACTGGACTCCCAATCTTGTGGCGACCCGTAATCCGGCGAGGAGTGCTTCGTACTCAGCTTCATTGTTGGTGACTTTAAACCCAATCCGTATAGCGTATTCCATCTGTTCACCTGTCGGGGTTTGGAGAACGAGCCCTGCACCGCATCCGTGTTGATTGGAAGACCCATCTACAAACAATTTTCATTTGTCAAGCTTTTCCTCCGAGCTGTCGAGCCTATTTTCCGAGCTTCCGAGGTCCTTTTCTAAGTTTGGAATCTTTGTCTCCGAGAATTCTGGATCGGGCTCGTGAGTGGATTCAGCCATGAAGTCGGCTAAAGCTTGGGCCTTTATTGCCGTCCTCGGTTTGTAGTCAATATGGAATTCACTCAGCTCAATGGACCATCTCAGGAGTCTCCCCGAGGTCTCTGGCCGTTGGAGGATTTGCCTCAACGGTTGATCGGTTAACACGGTGATGGGATGGGCTTGAAAATAATGGCGAAGTTTTCTGGCGGCGATCAGGAGGGCGTAGGCGAGCTTTTCAATCATTACGTATTTGTTCTCAGCACCCATCAGGACCTTGCTAACATAGTATACCGATTTTTAGACATGGTCTTCTTCTCGGATGAGCACGGCACTTACTGCTGTGGGCAAAATGGCAAGGTATATGAATAATTCTTCCCCTGTGGTCGGAACCACAAGCAGAGGAGGTGACCCTAAATACTTTTTGAGCTGTTGAAAAGCTTCCTCCGATTCTTCTGTCCACTGGAAATTTTGATTTTTTCTTAGGATTTTGAAGAACGGTAAACATATGTCCGCTGATTTGGAAACAAATCGGTTAAGGGCGGCAACTCGCCCAGTTAATTGTTGGACTTCACGGATATTTCTGGGCGAGCTCATCCTGAGCAGAGCTTGAATTTGGTCTGGATTAGCTTCAATTCCACATTTGGTTACCAAGAACCCTAGGAATTTCCCAGATGATACGCCAAAAATGCATTTGGAAGGATTTAACATCATCTTGTGTTTCCTCAGAATGTTGAAAGCTTCTTCAAGGTGGGCGACGTGCTTTGCTGCTTTGAGGCTTTTAACGAGCATGTCGTCTATATATACTTCCATGGTCTTTCCAATCAGCTCTTTGAACATCTTGTTCACCAATCTTTGATAAGTAGTCCCAGCATTTTTGAGACCAAATGGCATGACCTTGTAGCAATACAATCCTCATTCCGTGATAAATGAAGTTTTTTCTACGTCGAGGGGAAACATCTTGATTTGGTGATATCCTGAGAAGGCATCCATGAAGCTAAGAAGCTCGTGCTTAGATGTGGCGTCGACTATTAAATCAATTTTTGGCAGTGGGAAACTGTCTTTTGGGCATGCTTTGTTGAGATCAGTATAGTCCACGCATACTTTCCACTTCCCTCCCTTTTTTGGGGCGACGACGACATTGGCTAACCATTTCGGGTATTGGGCTTCCTTGATAACTTTAGCTCTGATGAGTTTGGCGACCTCCTCGTTAATAACTCGAAGCCGTTCAGGGGAGAATTTCCTTCTCTTCTGGAGAACTGGAGGATTTTCCGGATTGATCTGTAATTTACGCATGGCGACCTGGGGATCTATTCCTGAGACGTCGTCTTGGGACCAGGCAAAAACATCAAAGTTTCTTTTTAAGAATTTCACTAAAGCACTGCGCAGTTCTTTGGCAAGTTCTATTCCGATCATAACGTGGCGATCAGGATATTCTGGATGAATGGAAATTGGGGTAGTTTCTTCAAGGGGTTTAGTGTTTTCGGTTTTTCGGGGATCCATCAAGACCACCTGTTCCACCTCGTTCCTCAGAGATTCCATCTCGTCATCGTTGATCGGTAAATGCTATTGGACATTCGGTATTGGGGAAGTTTCGATCTTCATAGCCGAAATAAAACATTGCCTGGCCACTTTCTGGTCGCCCCGCACTTCACCCACTCCTGCCGAAATGGGGAACTTTATTTTTAGGTGGTAGGTTGAGGTGATCGCCCTAATTCTGCCTAGAGTTGGGAGACCTAAAATGGCATTGTAGGGGGAAGGACAATCAACCACGATGAAGTCCTGCCAAACGGTAGTTTGGCGAGGTTCTGTCCCCAAAGTAACCGGCAACTTAACCCATCACAGTGGATGAGTCAGATTTTCTCCAAATCCCACCAAAGGTGTCAGGAAGGGCTGCAATTTGTCGAGCCCTATCTTCATTTTTTCGAATGCAGAGATGAACAGAATGTCAGCCGAGCTACCATTATCAACCAAAATTTTTTGGACGGTAAAATTGGCGTTGATGGCCGAAACGACTAGGGCGTCGTCATGAGGCAGGTGCAGGCCTTTCAGGTCATCATTGTTGAAGGTAATTGCTGGGTGTACATCGGCCATTGGCGAGGAGAGGTTGTAAACTTCTGCGGACAACATGTCTGCACTTCTGGCGTGCTTCTTTTTGGATGAATTCGAACTTCCTCCGGATCCAAACCCGCCGTGTATTACCTGAATGTCTCCAGCAGTAGGTCAATTGTCGCCGTACCTTCTTTCTGGTGAATTGGGGGAAGGGCGATCTCCAATGTATTTTCTCAGATACCCTCTTTTGATGAGGTCGGCTATTTGCTCCTTTAGATGAAAGCAGTCTTCGGTGTTATGGCCATGGTCTCGGTGAAACTCGCAATATTTGTTTTTATTTCTCTTTCGGGGATCAGTCTTGATTTTCGAGGGCCACTTGATGAACTCTTCATACTTGATTTCTGTGAGGACTTGGGCAATAGGAGCATTAAGCGGAGGTAACACCAGCTCCGTGCGGCGAGGTGGAGTACGAGGTCGCCTTTCACTGGTCCGCCTCGAGTCCCGATTAGGCTTCTTGCTCCTTCGTTCATCGTCCCTATAATCAGATCGCCTTGTATCAGGCTCTTTCCTCTTATGGTCCTCCTTTCCTCTTCGCCTTCGTTCGGCTTCGGCCAATTCCTCCACGGCGATGTACTTATCGGCTTTACTTTGAAGGACGAACAATGTCTCCAGAACGTTCTTGGACAGAGAATCGAATAAGGGACCTGGGCGAAGCCCCTTCCATCATTGCCATTACGACCGCTTTGTCACTGGGATCTTCAACTTCTAATATGGCCTGGTTGCCATTACGACCACGTTGTGGAGTTGGAGTCTATTGGAGACAGTCTTCTTGTAGAGGTGAAATTCTTTCCAAGCAGGTAGTCTTGTGATAGCAGACCTTTAATGGAGATGGAGTCCTTTTGGAGGATCAAGTCTTTGAGTAGACGTCTCTACCTTAGGCGAGATAGATCACCTCGCCTTATGGCGATCTGGACGGGATACGTAGACGAAATGGAGCTCAATTCTTTTAACAATTATGAGGCGACCTGGAAGGTGAGTTTGGTATCTTTGGGCGACGTGCCTTGCTCAGAACATCTTATGATTCAGGACTTGTTCGAATTACTCCACATCAGACTCCACTCACGTCAGCCCATCTATCATGATTATCCTCCTCCTCCTCCTCCTCCTCCTCCTCCTCCTTAATAATAATCATAATTATATTTCATAGAGTATATTAGTACCATTGTTATTTATTTATTTTTATTATTATTAATTGATATGATGATGGATTATTGGTCCACAATTGTTGGATGAGGATTTCTATTAAAATTAAGGGTGAATTACACTGATCTCCCTTGAAGTTTGCCTTTAATACACAAAGCACGCCTGACGTTTGAAAAATTACAGTGACCTTCCCTGAGGTTTGAAAAATTATCCTCCCAACCCCTTGACACCACTTTTCTCCCTTTTCTCCTTTTGAAATGACCAAAATGCCCCCCCCACTCTCTCTCTCTTTTATTTTAACAAAAAGAGAATTTATTTTTTGTTAAAAAAATAAATCAAAAGGTATTAAAAAAAATAATAATAAAAAATAAAAAAAATAAAATAAAAGGGTGCAAAATGAGAGAGAGAGAGAGAGAGAGGGGGGCATTTTGGTCATTTTATAAGGGGAGAAGGGAGAAAAGTGGTGTTAGGGGGTTGGGAGGATAATTTTTCAAATCTCAGGGGAGGTCACTGTAATTTTTCAAACGTCAGGGATACTTTGTGTATTAACGTTAAACCTCAGGGGAGGTCAGTGTAATTCACCCTAAAATTAAAAACCTCCACTGTACCTATGCCACTTTTGGAGGCGAATATTCCTTTTGAATGGGGTGCTTATTTAAGCACAATGAGCAACAATTAGAGTGCGTTTAATTCACGGAAAAGGAACAAAAACGAATACTAAAACTGTTTCCCTTTTCTGCAGTAACTGCATTTACTTGTCTTAAAAACATTGTGGGCTGATGATCCCTTCAAATTCTAAGAAAAAAAGAATTTGGAAAAACATTTCTGAAAAATTGATTTGAAAATTGGAGTCAGTCCATATAGGGGCTTATCTTAGCTTTAATTGGCATATGCTAGTGGACGATGAGATTAGTTTCTCAAATTAGTTGTTTTTTTAAGCCAAATACCGAGTTATCAAAAAAATAGAGTCTAAACTTTTTTACAAACTTCTTTTAAAAATTGAATAATTTACCGGGTTATGAATTTTTATATTTTATTTTCTTTATTTTTTTTTAACTACTTTTGTAAAACGTTTTTTATAGACATATAAAATCATTCTCTTAACATATATTTTATAGAGTCTAATATTCAAGAATTCTATTTGAAATACCGTTTTAGTGAACCTGAAGTTATCAATATTAATTACAACTACTAATAAGAGGTTATTATTAATTGTTAATCTATTTTTTACATAGAAATAATGCATAAAAAATAATCATCAAATTACTAATATTTAATTTTTTTTATAATTTTTTTATGAATAGCTTAAGAAAATTTTATTAATAAGAAAAAAAATTAGTTTTTTTGGCTCTACCATAAACATAGTAATTTATATACATATAAAACCCAGGTCGGATTTGTATTTTGCGTATAGTAAATATCTCAATATTTTTTGTTGAATCAACCCTCGATTTCGATGATAACAAAACAGTTTATTAGTAGTTAACATATTTACTAAGTGTGCAGCTCTTAAGCATTGCGTCCCATAACTCAATTGATCAAAAGAAGTCTCATAAACACTTTCTGACAGAAAGTGT
>BRYE01000018.1:7082500-7095000 GCA_030159115.1 Actinidia arguta var. hypoleuca
GCTAGTGATTTTTCACTTCATTTTTTTTATTTGCACTTCTTTCTTTATTTTTATTTAGGTAAATTTACCCGAATACTTATTTTTCTTAAATTCTCTGCCTATGTAGAAGGATATTTAGTCAAAATCAGTCTAATAAAAACAAAAAAAAGAGTACAATTAGATAAAATAGAAATGTAAAAATTATCATCCTAAAATATTTAAGAGCATATTTTAGGAGTTTATCAAGAATAGATTTTAGATTTTGGCATTTCTACCATCCTATTTGATTCAGATTTTACTTTTGATTCTAAATAAAAAAATAATTTCTAAAACTATTTAAAACATAATTATAAAAAAACTAACTCGTATTTTATATTTTTAAAAATGCTTTTAAAAATTAAACTAAAACTTTTGACAAACATCCATCCCATGCCAAATCATAACAACTTTGACAGTACATGTAGAAAAATTACCACCTGCGAAACGTCCCAAGGGTTAAATAGGTCATCTTGCACAAACCCAATCCGAGTAGAACAAGACGACATAGCGGCCAGTCCTAGTCGCGCTGGCCATTGCTCAACGAACTTTTCTGGAAGAAGAAGGAAGCTCCATCACAGCTCGTCCCCCAATATCTGCAACGTACAGTTTGTTCTCTCTCCTCTTATATCTTCTTTCATATATCTATCTATCTATAGATAATTCACGATATACAAGAGAGACAACTTATTGAGTTTTGGTCTTTTTTGCTAAAGACAAATAACGTTATCACAAAGATAAACCTTGAAGGTGTCGGCAACAGCCACCTGTTTGGCATTTTGCAATCATAAATTACTATTTTCTTTTTTATGTCAAAAAAAAAGTTTTTTTTTTAAAGTAGACAGTAATCTGTCTGCCACTTGTTGTAAGAGGATATCTTTCCTCGTCTATTTAAGGGACTGACTTACCTCTTTGTAAGACAGGCTAAGCTAGACTCTCTCTCTCTTGTAATATTTCCATCTCTTCTCTTCTTCTAATACATAAAAAGTTTTACTTTTTTACTCTTTTCGTACTTTGATAACTTGGTATCAGAGCCATCGTAGAATCACAATAATGATTGGCGGCTAATATCTCTGTTAGCCTCTATCAAATACTTTCTGAGTTTATGGATAGTATAATATTATGTTTGTTAGTAATTTTGATATATGAATTATATATATTTAATTACTGAAAATGTAATATTACATAATATTAGGTTTAATTTAATTCATGGTATATATGAATTTCATCATATGTAGATAATCCCCTGTAATGGATTACTCTGTATAAGTATTTATTTATCTGATTATTTATGAACAACTATTCTTACTTATTAACCATGGATGAATCAACTTGTCGCGTTAGACTGGACCTATGCCATGAATGTCAGGTGGGCAATAGGCGATTATAGTTACCGAAGGCCTGTGAATCGTTGACTGATAATTCCATAGTTAATCTGTATAGGATATGAAGTTCATTTAGGAAAGATAAATAATTACTATATACTTTGTAAACCTACAAGGTTATCTTAGTATGATTGGAAAAAAAACTTAGAACTTAGAAAACTTGATATGCTAACAAAATAAAAATCAAATATGACTAACCCATCTATTGCAACTGGTATTGCATCTACTTTAGATGATATTTCATCTAATATGAAGAATATGAGTTTAATTGAATATAATGATATTCATGAACAACTTAATAAGTGGACTATACCCTCAACTACATATAAAAAGGGTATATTTAGCTTTATAAGCAGTATGACTATTAAAATAGTTGAACAAACTTTAAATATAAGTTAAGATAATGAGACTATAAGTCTATTAAACCCTCATGATATTATTAGATATCGAGATAAATATAAATACATGCATATTGGTTTAGTACATGTAGCATTTAAAACTTTTACCTTATTAGGTACAAATACCAGTATTTAGACTACTCTTAATGATTCTAGATGTTTGGACTGTCAGCAATCCATAATAGGAGCTGTTGAAACTAGTTTATGTTACAAACCAGTCTATTTTAATGTTTATCCAAACTTAACACTGTCCTTAACAGATAGACATATAGGACAGGCATGTAATTTAAAAATTTTAACAATTGGATATAATTTCTTTCCAAGGTTGGAAATGGTAACTATTTTATACCGTACATATTATAAGGTTATGAATACCTTAGCTCCTAATATTAAAAATATTAGTAATCCATCAGGATTTACTACTCTTATTGAGTCAAATATGTTTGACAAAGAAAATACTTTAGGCCGATGATTAATATCTTGGAATGAAATTAATTTCTCTGAAAGATGAAAAACTGCTAGAGCTGTTCCACCAAAACCAATTATTAATAGGACCATTGAACAAATTGTTGAAATGGAAAATGGAGATATTTACTTCAATTTTAGAAAGAATAAACAAACACCTTATCAGGTATCTCTTCCATCAACTAGTGTTAGACCATCTATAGCTAGATCTTCTACGTCAGTGGCCAATAGTGAACCAAGGGAAGAATTGAAGGAAAATCTTCCTGAAAATATATCAGTTGAAGGTGTTAGGATATCTCCAATCAAATTCCACATGGAGTTTATCAACAGGAGCAGAATATAAATAGGAGGACTTCCAAAACTTCTCCTACTGCTAGTGAGGTAAATATTAGTTTATGATGATAAATGAATTTTACCATATAGATGGTAAATACAATCATTTATTAAAATATTATATGAGAGAAAAGCTTAAAGAACCTCAATATTTGAGTTTTGTAAGTTGGTATAGAAAAATCTAAAATAGGTAAGCAATTGAATATTTCAAAAATGAATATTATTTTGATTTACAAAAATTAAAAAATTTATTACCTTTTCCTAAATGGTTTATAACTAATTTTCGTAATGTTCAGGAAGACCATACAATTATAATCAAAATTGAAAATTTACTGATGGTAGATCTGTTTAGTCAGTACATTCACCTACAACATCTTTGGCATTAGAATATGGTTCTAATAGTCAAGGTGACCTATATACTTTTGAAGCTATTGCTTATCTTCTACCTGTAGGAGATAAAGAAATTAGTAAAATTATAAATAAAATAATTTTAAAAATTTAAATTTACAAACAATAAGTCAACAATTGACTAGAGTTGAAAATAAAGTTCAACAAATTAAAACAGAAGATAAGAAAAAGGAAGAAATTAAATCTTCTAAAATTATTATTGAACCTGTTAATATCAGACCACCTATTCAAGTTCCTAAATTTAATTTTAGGGATAATATTAAATATAATAAATTTGTAAAAGAATTACAAATTAAAATGAAATATTTAAGAATTAATATGCTTAATCATAATAAAAATTTTATAATGGATAAATCTACTGAATATATTTCAGAAGATGCAAACATTGAAGATACTAAAAATATATTTCAAAATCTGAATGTTAATAAAAAATTTTAAAAAATAAATTCAGGGTATGCTGGACCGTCTAGATTTTATTATCCCAGACCCACCGCTCAAGATATTCTATTTGAGGAAAATGATAATCATACCCAATCAAACTATTCAGGCAGTCAGGTTTATTATTGAAATATTGATGGTATGAATGAATATCAAATTTTAGGTGTAATGCATCAAACGATGATGTATTTCAATGCATGTCAAACTAATAAAAATTCTGATAAGGATATAGCCTAAATGATTATAAGTGGATTTAGGGAGCCTTAAATGGCTGGTAGGATAATTATCTCACTCTTGCTCAAAGATTAAAAAATTTAACTGCAGTTAAACTTGATACTAATGAGGCAGGAGAAACAGTCACTAAATCAGATATTATTTATACTCTGATTCAGGCAATAATATATTATTTTATTGGATCAGTAAATAATAATACTAAAAGCCATAGATATCTTTTTCCAATTTTAAAGTGTGTATCTTTATTATATTTTAGATGGTATAAAGATGTATTTTTAGCCAAGGTAATGAGAAGAACTGATGCTAATTCTTCTTATTGGAAGGCTAAATTCATAGATGGCTTACACAACATATTTGTTGAGAAAGTAAGACATCAATTATAAGGAGATTCAGCACACATAAACTTTGACTCTTATACATATGGTCAATTAATAGCTACTGTTATTAAAGAGGGTTTAAAACTCTGTAATGATATTAAATTACAAAAACACATTAAGAATCAAAAATTAGCTGAGAGAAAAGAACTAGGTCAATTTTGTGATCAATTTGTTGTGGATATATCCACTTATAATTCTAAATCTCATAAAAAAAAGAAAAAGAAAAAGAAATAAATTTTTGAAAAACCTTATAAAAAATCTAAATCTAAGAAGGAATATAAGAATAAATCTTCTCCTTCTAAAGCATATTATAAGTAAGAAGAAGATAATATGTTATAAATATGGTAAACCAGGACATTATTTTTCAAAATATAAAATGAAGAATAAGATTAAAAACCTGCAATTAGATGCAGACTTAAAGTCTAAATTATTAAAAATAGTAATTAATATTAATTCTTCTAAATCTGATTCAAAATTAGAACCAGAAATATCTTCTTGAGATGAATTAAAATGAGCTAGATTATTCTAGTTCTTTTGATGATGAGAAGGAAGATATAGACAATAATTGTGTCTATTCCACTTCTGATAATCCATTAAAAGCATTTGCTAAGGTTAATAATCTTAGTATTTTAACAGATGATCAAAAAGAAATTTTAGATATGATAGAACAACTTTCTAATAATATAAATGAAAGAAAAAAGTTATAGAATATTTTGGTAAAGGAGAAACTAGTAGGGATACTAGTAGATCTAAACATCTTAAATTTTAGATGGATAATAAAGGACTTATTGAACATCAAGGATATTCTTTGAATGAAGTCTTTAAAAGAATGGAATTAAAAGATAATTCTAAACCAATAAATCTTAAAGATTTAAAAATGGGGGTAAATGATCTTAAATTAGAGATTAAGAAAATTAAGGAATATTGTGACTCAGGATAGGAAGTTAATTGATCTTCAGTTTCAAATAGCTAGTATATCTCTGATTATTAAAGGTAATGAGCATCTTGTTGAAGACTCATTAAGAGATAAAGGAAAAGAAAAAGAAGATGAATCTCATCTAGAGGATAATTCTAACTTATTAATTATTAATAAGGTGTCATATCAAAAATGGTATATCATAATTAATTTAGTAATTCAAAATGAATTCACCATTGAAAATGTTATTGCATTAGTTGATAGTGGTCTCAGGAAGGATTAGTTCCAACTCAATATTTTGAGAAAACTACTAAGACTTTATCTAATGCTAGTGGTAGAAATATAAAAATTAAATATAAATCAAATAATATGCAAATTTGTAAAGATGGTATATGTATTCCTACCACCTTTTTATTAGTGAAAGATTTATCTTCACAAGAGTTAATATTAGGTACTCCATTTGTATTCATAATCATGCCTTTTAATGCTGATTATAATGGTATATATGCTACTGTTCAGAATCATTCAATTATATTTAAGTTTATTATGCAACCTAAGCATAAACTTATAAATTAGTTAAAAGATCAAATATTTTTAAAAGAAAAACAAATCAATTTCTTACAAAAAGAAATTTTTAAGCATGTCCATTGAGGAACAATTACAGAATATTTTTGTTAAAAATAAAATTAACACATTATTACATCAATTTCACAATGAAGTTTGCAATGATATGCCTAATGTTTTTTGGGATAGAAAGAAGCATATTGTTTCTCTTCCATATAAAAATAATTTTGATGACATGTTGATTCCCCACCAAGGGTAGACTTGCACAAATGAAAAAAGATTATTTAGATCTTTGTCAAAAAAAAATTCAAATATTATTAGAAAAAGAATTTATAAGAAAAAGTACTTCTCCTTGGAGTTGTACAAATTTTTATATAAATAAAAATGCAGAATAGAAACGAGGAGTTCATAGGCTTGTCATAAATTATAAGCCATTAAATTCTGTTTTAAAATGGATTCGATATCTGATTTCTAATAAAAAAGATCTTTTAGACAGACTAAATTCTGCTTTAATATTTTCTAAATTTGATTTAAAATCTGGATATTGACATATTCAAATAAATGAAACAGATAAATATAAAACTGCTTTTGTTGTATTATTTGGGCATTATTAATGGAGCTTTATGCCTTTTGATTTAAAAAATGCCTCATCTGAATTTCAGAATATTATGAATGATATATTTTATCCATATTCTAATTTTTCAATTGTTTATATTGATGATGTGTTGATATTTTTAAATAATATTGAGTAGGAGTGAGATAATTATCCCACCAGCCATTTAAGGCTCCTGTAAATCCACATATAATCATTAAGGCTACATCCTTATCAGAATTTCTATTAGTTTGAAATGCAGTGGAATATATCATCATTTGATGCATTACACCTAGAATCTGATATCCATTCATACCATCAATATTCCAACAATAAACCTGACTACCTGAATAGCTCGATTGGGTATGATTATCATTTTCCTCAAATATAATATCTTGAGGGGTGGGTCTGGGATAGTAAAATCTAAATGGCTCAGCATACCTTGAATTTTTTTTATTTTATTTTATTAACATTCAGATTTTGAAACATATTTTCAATATCTTCAATATTTGCATCTTCTGAAATATATTCAGAATATTTATCCATTATAAAATTTTTATTATTATTAAGCATATTAATGCTTAAACCTTTCATTTTAATTTATAATTCTTTTACAAATTTATTATATTTAATATTATCCCTAAAATTAAATTTAGAAACTTGAATGGGTGGTCTTATATTAACAGGTTCAATAATAATTTTAGAAGCCTTGATTTCTTCCTTTTTCTTATTTTCTGTTCCTAGGCTTGTCAGAAATTACAAGCCATTAAATTCTGTTTTAAAATGGATTCGATATCCAATTGCTAATAAAAAAAATCTTTTAAACAGATTAAATTCTGCTTCAATATTTTCTAAATTTGATTTAAAATCTGGATATTGACAAATTTAAATAAATGAAGTAGACATATATAAAACTATTTTTGTAGTTCCATTTGGACATTATGAATGGAACTGAATGAAACGTAATGCCTTTTGATTTAAAAAATGCCCCATCTGAATTTCAGAATATTACGAATGATATATTTTATCCATATTTTGATTTTTCTATTATTTATATTGATGATGTGTTGATATTTTCAAATAATATTGATCAACACTTGAAACATTTAAAATTTTTAAAAGATTTACTAAGAGAAATTGTTTGGTATTATCAGCCCCTAAAATAAAATTATTTCAAATAATTATCAGATTTTTGAGACATAATATCAATCAAGAAAAAAATATTCTTATAGATAGAAGTATAGAATTTGCTTCTAAATTTTCTGATAAAATAAGGGATAAAACCCAACTCCAAAGATTTTTGAAAATTTTAAATTATATTTTTGATTATTATCCTAATTTTGTATAGGATGCATCAATCTTATATTCAAGATTGTAAAAAGAACCATCTTCATGGACAGCAGAGCATAACAAGGCTGTTCAAAAAATTAAATTAAAAGTTAAACAGCTTCCTTGCTTATCTTTAGCAAAAATCAATTGGAAAAAGGTTGTCGAAACCGATGCTTCTAATATTAGTTATGGGGGTATTTTAAAACAATTAAATCTTGCATCAAATAACGAAGAGTTTATATGCTTTATTTTGGGAACTTGAAAATTTGCACAAATAAATTATTCTACTGTTAAAAAGAAAATGTTATCTGTTATAAAATGCATTTCTAAATTTTAAGATGATTTATTAAATCAAGTTTTTATATTAAGAGTGATTGTTCTTCTGTTAAACAGATTTTGAAAAATGATATTCAAAACCTTACCTCAAAATAAATATTTTCTATATGGCAAGCAAAATTATCTTTTTTTGATTTTAAAATTGATTATATAAAAGGAAAATCTAATTCTCTCCCTGATTTTCTTACCAGAGAAATTCTTCAAGGATCATCATGATTAGTGATCAAAATATTAAAAAATTAAATAAGATTTTAAAAGAAATTGAAATCATAGAACAAAGGTCTTTATATCTTCAAGAGGCCTCTAGAGATTATCCTCCTTATCAAGAAAACTTTTCAGGATATTATTCTGAAATTATTTATATTTATGAAATAATTTCTAATTTAAGGCTTAAAGCCAATAAATTGTATATTACAACTCTTTAATATTTCTTATGATTAGAAACAAAAATATTAGAAAATTGAATATTATCTTTAGAGAAATTGATATTTTAGAACAAAGACAGTTTATATCTCCTTTCTTCTAAATATATATCCGATTATTATTTCAGTTATCAAACTGAAGTAATTAATAATAATAATTTGATTGAGAAATTAAAGCTTAAAGCTAGAAAGTTGTATATTAAAACTAAATAATTTATTTTTAATGATTAGTGATACTGATAGAAAGAAAAGGAATAAAATATTAAAAAAAATTAAATATCTTCAAAATGAACGCCAACAACTGTTATAAACAGATATTGATTTTGATGGACAACCATTTTATAAATGGGTTAATCTTTCTAGAATTTTTATAAAAATTTACAACATTAAACAACAGGTTGTAAGAGTGCATATTACTTATGATAAGTGATAAAAACAAAAGACTAATAAATTATTACTACAAATTTTTTATTTAGAAAATGAAATTAATTTATTATGTCATAATGACCTAATGGGTAATGTAGAAGGGGATTCCCTCATAGATAAAATTTATCTATTAACTCACTAGAAAAACAACCTTAAATTAAAGGTTGAGAGATTGTATATTCAACAATCTTAAAGCATATTGCTTTTCTATTCTTTGTAGATAGCATCGTCTTCTTCATATAGAGGAGGCACATGTAATTCCCCTAGAGGCAGAGGTCGTGGAAGAATATCTTCTTCTCAAATATCTATTGATAATGAGGGTTTCACTATGGTGATCAAAAATAAAAGAGGTGGTTATATTGGATCTTCTTCTTCTTCTTCTTCTCAGAAGCAAAAACATAAAGAAGATATTTCTTCTACTAAAACATTGGCCAATATTGTGGCTAAAGAAGAAAATTCAGATTATATTTTGAAGAATTTTTCTATACATATCTATTATATTGAATAGGAAGAATTTTATCTATTAGATGATCCATGGGCTATCAGATCCATATTATGAAAAGGTAGTAAGCTTATTGTTGAAGACTCATTAAGAGATAAAGGAAAACGAAAAGAAAAAGAAGATGAATCTCTTCCAGAGGATAATCTTAACTTATTAATTATTAATAAGGTGTCATATCAAAAATGGTATATCAGAATTAATTTATTAAATCAAAATGAATTCACCATTGAAAATGTTATTGTATTAGTTGATAGTGGTACAAATATGAACTACATTCAGGAATGATTAGTTCTAACTCAATATTTTGAAAAAACTACCCAGACTTTATCTAATACTAGTGGTAGAAATATGAAAGTTAAATATAAATTAAATAATGTGCAAATTAGTAAAGATGGTATATGTATTCCTACCACCTTTTTATTAGTAAAAGATTTATCTTCACATAAGTTAATATTAGGTACTCCATTTTTGTCCATATTCATGCCTTTTAATGTTGATTATAATGGTATATATGCTACTGTTCAGAACCATTCAATTATATTTAAGTTTATTATGCAATCTAAGCATAAATTTATAAATAAGTTAAAAGATCAAATATTTTTAAAAGAAAAACAAATCAATTTCTTACAAAAAGAAATTTTTAGCATGTCCATTGATGAACAATTACAGAATATTTTTGTTAAAAATAAAATTAACATATTATTACATCAATTTCATAATGAAGTTTGCAGTGATATCCTTAATACTTTTTGGGATAGAAAGAAGCATATTGTTTCTCTTTCATATGAAAATAATTTTGATGACAGGTTGATTCCCACCACGGGAAAACCTGCACAAATGAAAAATATTATTTAGATCTTTGTCAAAAAAAAATCAAATATTATTGAAATTTTTTTTTATAAGAAAAAGCACTTCTTCTTGGAGTTGTACAACTTTTTATGTAAATAAAAATGCAGAACATGAACGAGGAGTTCCTAGGCTTGTCATAAATTATAAGTCATTAAATTATGTTTTAAAATGAATTCGATATCCGATTCCAAACCAAAAAGATATTTTAGACAGATTAAATTTTGCGTCAATATTTTCTAAATTTGATTTAAATATGGATATTGACAGATTCAAATAAATAAAGCAAACATATATAAAACTGCTTTTGTAGTATCATTTGGGCATTATGAATGAAACTTTATGCCTTTTGATTCAATAAATGCTCCATTTGAATTTCAGAATATTATGAGTGATATGTTTTATCCATATTCTGATTTTTCTATTATTTATATTGATGATGTTTTGATATTTTCAAATAATATTGATCAACACTTTAAATATTTAAAAATTTTAAAAAGATGTTATTAAGAGAAATAGTTTGGTATTATAAGCCCCCCAAATAAAATTATTTCAAACAATTGTCAGATTTTTGAGACATAATAGATGTATGTGTGTGTGTGTATGATTATGTCATGTATTGTTATAATTCCCCATAAGTCTTCAAATTCTACTGATTTATGCTAAAGTTTTGGTGTTAAATGTATGGATCTTGTTGTGGTAGAAATCTGGGGGAGAACAACCAACAGTTAAAATTACTTGTGACTCAGCAATAAACGTGATCAGATTGGGCGAGACCACTCAAAACCCCTTTGGCGTGCGAATTAGACCAAGGCGAGGATAATAAGGAAACAAAGTTATCAATGTGAGTATGCAAGGGTTTCAGTCATACCTCATTATGATGGGGGGAACGGCCTTTATATAGGTGAAGAATGAAGAGCCGTACGAGAAAATCACAGCGAGATCCTTTGAAGGATTAGTATGGAAGGAGATCCCACGGATATTGGGGATAAAATATAAAGTTGTCATTTGGAGAGTAATCCACAATTATAGACGACGTAGTTGAGAAGGAGTCTTATGGAGGCAGACCTCTTATGGAAGTGGAGTCCTTGTTGAGATGATCTCTGAACAGGCAGAGTAATCAACCTCGTTTATTGGCAAGTTGGAGAATGGTATACTCTTGCATATATTAGTGAGGTGAACAACTGATGATGCATTGGATGACCAAGACTATATTGCTTATATGGCGATGTGATCCTTTAGGCAATGTGTCGTGCTTAGACCAACCTGCGGGTGAAAATTTTATCCCACATCAGTAGCCCCCATACTCGAGATGCCGAGGTGAAACACTTGAGATCTTCGAGTAGCAAACCAAGTGCATGTCCAATAGTGCTAATTGTTAACCTCATCTTCTATTTCTTAGTCTTTAGTGTATGTCCAATAGTGCCGACGTAAAAGACTTAGAAAATTTCAAGGATTCCTTGCCTTCTTGGATATCCGAACATTTAGGAGAGAAATCATACATGACTGACAAGGTTAACCAACTTTCTTCCTCGCCTCTTAAGGAATCTCCCCTACGAGACGATTCTTCTACTCATAGGGAAGATCCCGAGATGATTACTTCATCTCCTCTTGAAAAGGAGACTAATGTCATGACCCAAGGCTACTTAGATTGCCTGAGGTAAGCTTATTCCTTTCCAGCTAGGATCCAGACTAGGATCCCTAAAGAGGGCGCGACAATACTGTCTACTCGCTCGGGCGAGGTAGCTTTTTATGAAGCTATTTTTCCTGCCGACTTGAGGCTTCCAATTCACCCTACCATCAAAAGAATTTTGAACTTCTACAACATTTGTCCTGCCCAACTTTCTCCCAATGTGTGGCAATTGTGTCATCTGTGTATTGGTAATATGGCAATTCTATAGGCGTCATCTGTCCCTAAGTGAATTCAGGTGTCTTTACACCTTATTCAAAAGTCCTAAGCTAGATTTGGGGTGGCTTTACTTTAAGGCGAGGCCAGGCAAAAACTTGATCAAGAGGTCTCCTAATAAAGTCAAAGGATGGAAGAGGAGATTTTTCTTTGTATCGGGAGATGACTGAGAGTTCTTCCCAAACATGGCTTAGGGTGAAAGAGTTCTACGGGTCCCGAGATCATGGGGCACCCCAGGTTAGCCTTGTTTTCTCATTACGCTATTTTTCTCAAGTATATCGTTTCGCCTTACGCTAACAAATGCCCATTTTCCAGATAAACATTGCAATAAGTTGCTCATTCTGATCGACACTAAAGAAAAGAGGTCACAAAAGATTTTCAAAAAAATAGGGCCGTGGGGATACTTTGACGTTTCAATTGTCCTTGGTTTTACAACGTTCCAACGGTTCTTTGTCCCTGGTCGTGCCGAGATGTCGTCTAGTGGCAAAGATAATGACAAGTCTAGAGATGGTGTAGTTGCTGCCTCAGGCGACGAGGGTGAGTCTTGCCATTTCCGAGATGAGCACTCCCAGAGCGACAACCCCCGAGATGAATTAGAAGAGTATATA
>BRYE01000018.1:7105000-7107500 GCA_030159115.1 Actinidia arguta var. hypoleuca
AATACTTACGAGGTTTATAGCACTGTTTCAATCAGAAGGGAGCACTGTTTCATGCTATAGTAGTAGTTCTCTCTTTGAAGACATTAAGCTATACAAAACATGGTATGCTACAACCTTTTATTGTTGAAAGTTGTTTGCAGTCCTTGTTTATTACAATTATTTTGTGTTCTGGTATTTATAGGTTAGAATTATCGTATTCCCCGGGGCTTGGGGTTATCATTTTGTTTGATGAACTTTGGGTCTTTGTTTGTTCACAGAAAATTTGTAGATGAAATTGAGGTTCCATTTCCTCTGAGTTCATTTAATCTTAAATTCAATATAGCTTGTTTGGTTTTTACTTATTTAGTCCTTCTTTCGCATGATGGGAGTATGTTTTCTGTATTTCTCCGAAATCCGATTTTTGTTCTTTTATCTTATGGCCATGCAGATCAAAATGAGTTTATCTAGAGTGGAAGGAAGAAAATAATTTTATGCTTCTCATTTTGTACCTGGCTGTGTGGTGCCCACAGCCACATGCATGTTATTGCAATGTCCATATGTGTAGTACGCATCTATATTGTATATTAGTGCAGCTTATTGCAAGTGCCTTTGACAACTGATTTTGATTAGTTGACTCACCCCTTTTAGATGGCTGGTAAACCACTCACAACTGAGGCAATAGCTCTGACTGAGAAGAAAATGGACATGAAATTAGGTTTGAACTTTGAACATCAAGAAGTCTCCGATTTTGTTTGATATTGTCCACAACCTCTTTACTTAAAGTTTCTGTTTGATCTTTTGTTGCAGATGATATCATCAAAATGTCCAAAAATAATACATCTAAAACTACGACGCCACGAGTTTCTGTAAGAACTTCTTATTTGGAATTACATCAACTTATCTGATTCGTAATTGTTTTTCACTTGTGCTTATTGTTTAAATTGGGTTCCTTGATTTGACCTATACAGAATAGAAGCCAAAAATTTCTGAACAATGGCCCCCAAGAAAAGACCTCAAAGGTCCGAAGGTTTATGGACTCAAGATCCTCTATGAGACTGGTGTGCTCCTAAAGTGCAACAATATGTATCATAAGCTATTTTTATTACAGATGAGGAAATAGAACTATTTTGTTGCAAATATATACTGGATTTGGTTGCATTTTATGTGCTTATTTTATTTGTTTTATGTATGTAGGGTGTTCTTGCTCAGAGAAGGTCAAAATTCAAGGGAAACCAATTTCCCTTAGCTACTGAGGCTGCACGAAAGGCTGCAAATGCTCCTATCCGTAACAGAGCCTTCAACCGAGGCAGGGGTTTTGATGTGAAGAAACTGAGGTATATATATTAAATAAATGGTTACAGGGATTTTACTGTATTTTTTTATTTATACTTTGATAAAAAAAATAAATGGTTAAATTTTTGGAATTATAATCGATAATATTTGCTGTTTAGCAGACGACTGTTGTAAATTTGATAAATAAAATGTTACTGTGAGATTTTTGCAGGTAAACAATGGCCCTTCTCTATTGTTCATGACTTTGCTATGTGGTTCTGCTCAATATTTATTAAGTTGTATATCAGTGGATATGCTACACTATATGTGGTTGGGTTTGAGTAGTTCAAGTTTCCAACTTCAGAGGTTCTCAACTTCTAGCCGTTCACATTTTGCTGCTCAAAAAAAAATTGCCTGCATCTTTAAAGCTTGATATTTATGGTTTATGCAGTTTGGAAATTAAGTTGAGCAGCTCATATGCCATTTGATTTTGGTTGGAGCTGTACTGTTATACATTGGATGTTGAAGCAAAAGCTATTGAGGGACGAAAGGGCTTTGATATTAAGGTGATGGGTAAAGTAGCATGCATGAGTGTGGTATGCTGGAGTCAGCATGGTAATTAATGGTAATATTGTTCATTGAAGTGGCTAGCTGTATGCTATGGTTAATCCTTTCCGGATGGCTGTGTCAGCATTGTGCATTACTTGCCTCGTGCGTCGCATTCCTTATTTAAGTTTCCTGCGTTGAATTAATTGTTCCATATGATGGTTTAGTCTTGAGGAAGTGTCTTTCTTTACTATGTGTCCTTGGATTTGCTTGTGATAGTAGGTCATCTTTATATGGCATGAATAAGTTCAGTTGGTTTGCTCACTTCAAAATTTAAGCCGATTGTCCACTGTGGTATATGAACTTCCATTGACGGATTTTGACTTTATATTTAGACGGGGAAATTATTGATGTTGGGAATAAGACATTTCATCTTTTCATGTTCTGTCAATAATTCAAGGCCATGTTTTTGAGGAACTTGACCAGTCCTTGTAGTACCAGCAACTACTTGATAAATATTTCCCAGCTGTTCCAATATCTGTTTCCTGCTACATAGATAATTGGTCTTCAGCGCTTTTCAAGTGCTTTGATATGGAATTGGCACTGTAACATTGGTGTTTGAACTGGATTCTTCTCATGTCCTGGACATGAGTTACAGCTCTTCTGATATCAGTATGTAATACCCATTGTGCTCGACATGATT
>BRYE01000018.1:7110000-7115000 GCA_030159115.1 Actinidia arguta var. hypoleuca
TGGTGCTTGTGGGACAGTGTGCTTGCAGGATGAGAGGAAGGAAATTGAGAATAGACACTCGCGGTGGTCTTGCGGCGGTGACGTGAGCTAGCACTAGACAGTAGCACGGCAATGTCCTAACTGTAGCATAGAAACAGTGAGATTGACCACCAAAGCTGTTTACACGAATCGACTTTTTGACGGTCAAGTTAGATGATCGAAAAAAGTGTATGTTCTTAATGACTCAAATGCGCGTACCTTTGAAAGGGAACATAGGTTCTCATTTTATAGCGCAGTTCGGCGCGTATCTTGATGCGTTAGCCATTATATCAGTAAGTTGGTAGCTGACCCAACCATGCCTATACGGCTCAGTTGGTAGCACGTCTCCATGCGCATACGTCTTGTCCCAGGTATGGGGGCTGTCAGAAGAAACTCTGTTGCGCAAATTACCTTCTGTCCCTTGACAAACCTCAGGATCTTTACATATCGTTACCTTTTGGTCACTCCTGACGTGATTGCCCTACCGAGCTTATTATATAGCGACAACTCAAATATGACGCAGGTCTCCAGTTCAGTCGATGTCAGTATATGGTAGAGTTCTGACCGAGCTCAGGTGCTCGTTGTCCCCCTTTACATCATAGTGGATCTGTCAGAGATGGCTCCTGTCTCGGTGGAGCCCGAGCTTATGATTATTCATTTTATCCCCTTACAATTGTCTCTCAGTTCGCATGGGCTAGTTTCATACTTTGTTGAGGTCATGTGAGTTGGATAAGTTCGAGCTTAGGTGGTTTCGGTAGTGGTTGCTCATGCGTAAATTTCTTTTCTGCCTTTTCGCATTCCCAATTGCGGTCTTTATGCCTTCCATTTTGGCTGCTCTCTTTGTCTTCTGCCTTTATGACGGATGATCTGTCTTCTCCCATTATGGCAATCCCTTGGTTCTCTGTCTTAATAACAGACTCTTCATCTTTCACGCAGCTACGGTCTCTTTGTCTCCCATCTACCCCTATTTAAACGTGAGGCCTTGAGAGATTTCTTCAGAGTGAAAATGAGTCTTCTCTTTATTCACTGTCGCCATCTGATCACCGGCGGCTGTTCTTCGGCTATCGGATGGTTACTCCCCTTCGGGAGCAAGGAGTTCGTTCCCTCAACTTGGACGAGCAGTTCCCACATTAGGAAGGAGTTGGCCAAGCTCTGCGCAAGTTCTCTCCTCATCCAAACTCCGATTCGAGAGAGGTTTCTTAAATCATCATTCAAGGCAGTGAACTCTCCTGTAGCTGATAAACAATCTATGGAAAGTAGTAAGTACTCTCTTGTATCTAATAACCACTATGTTGTAAGCAGTAAATGCTCTTTTGTAGCTGATAAACAATCTGCTGCGAGCAACAAGTGGTCCGTACATTCGCCCTTGCTAGCATGTACACCCGCTCTTGCTAGCATGTGATTCTACAAGCTTCAATATGAAGTCTGGGTGATGTTCACCTGTTCCGTCGACCGGGGTCAAATCCAACATGAAGTCTGGGTGATTGCGTTCCTAGTCGATCATATCCATTATCTCGAGGGAACTATCCACAAGGATCTTCTAGCTAAGCTCGGTCGTCTCCTAAAAGGGTTGGAGCTCAGTTGTCCATCTGGAATAGATTTTGTACTTAGTCTTGTAATCGAATAATCTTGTACTTGAACGATTTTCTATAATGAATGAGTTCTAGTCTTGTAATCGAACAATCTTGTACTTGAACGATTTTTTGTAATGAATGAAATTTTTTGCTTGAACCTTGTTTGCAATTTATTTTGTATCGTAAAGCCTTCACTTCATTATATGCACCCAAATATACTCAAGCAAGATTCGTAGGGCAGAGCTCGGAACTGATATCTACCCGTTTATTCTAAAAATCTTTTTCAGGTGTACTTAAATAATTGTAAAGTTCGGAGCTCATTTGAGCTCGGCTAACCCATTCTTAGAATTTTGCTCAGCATACTTAGCAAGTCTCGCGGGACGGAGTTTGGAGTTCACCTAGAGAGCAACTAACTCTCCCTCAAAATTTTTTTCCAAGTGTGGCAATATTGTGGGACAGAGTTGGAGCTCCTTTGAGCTCAACTAACCCATCTTTAGAATTTTGCCCGGCATACTTAGCAAGTCTCGCAGGACAGAGCTCGCATAGAGCTCGGCTAACTATTCCTCAAATTTTTTTGTTAAGTATGACATTCTTGTAAGACAGAGTTCAGAGGTCCCGGCATACTTATCAAATATCGCGGGATGGAGTTTAGAGCTCGCATAGAGCTTGGCTAACTCTATCTCAAAACGTTTTTCTAAGTGTGGCAATCTTGTAGGATAGAGTTTGGAGCTCCTTTGAACTCGGCTAAACCATCCTTAGAATTTTGCCTGGCATACTTAGCAAGTTTGCGGGACAGAGTTCAGAGCTTGCATAGAGCTTGACTAACTCTCCCTAAAAAATTTTGCTAAAGTGTGACAATCTTGCGGGATAAAGTTCGGAGCTCTTTGAGCTCGGCTAACCCATCTTTAGAATTGGGCATAAACTTGAACAGATTGCGGGAACTTGAACAGATTGCATAGCCCTTAAAACTTTGCCCAGCAAACCTAGCAAACCTTGCTAGATGGAATTCGCAGCTCGCGCAGAGCGCGGCTGACTCTTCCCAAAAAATTCTTTTAGTAAGTGTGGAAATCTTGCAGGATAGAGTTCGGAGCCCCCTTGAGCTCGGCTAACCCTTCCCTCATGTTATGCCACATGTCAGAAATCAATTAGTTGATTCCAAGGTTCTTTTACCTGCCCTCGGAGTCTTGTTTGCCCTTGGAGTCTTTGAGGTAGTAAATGTCCTTGCTGGTGAGCTTAACTATATTGTAGGGTCCTTCCCAATTTGGGTCGGGCTTTATGTCTGCCAGGTCCTTAGTGTTTCCAACAACCTTCCTCAAAATGAGATCTTTAATTAAAAATTCTCTGTGTTGGACATTCTTATTGTAAGTCTTGGCTAACTACTTCTGATAATTAGTCATTCGTATTAGTGAGTTCTCCCTTCGCTTTTCGGAAAGGTCCCGGTCCAGGTCCCGGTCCCGGTCCCGGTCCCGAGCTAAGACTTTGTCATTGTGACCTATGTCATATCTCTCAGTATGTATTGTGGACAAACTGACCTCTAGCGAGATTACAACTTCAAATTTGAAAATCAAGGAATAAGGTGTTTCGTTTGTTGCTTTTCGTAGTGTCAGCCGATAAGTTCCTCAACCCATTTGCCTTTGACTTTTCCAAGCCTCTTTTTAATTTTGTTCATTATTGTCTTGTTGGTGATCTCGGCTTGCACATTGCACTGCGGGTAGCTCGATGTTGAATTGTAAAACTTGATCTTCAATTGATCCAACAAGTTTTTGATTTTTTTCCTACGAGCTAAGTCTCGTTGTCTAATATGAAAGCTTTGAGGATGCCATATTTGGACATAATATTTCTACGAATGAATCTGATCACGTCTGCCTCCTTGATTTGGGTTAGTGGTTCGGCCTCGACCCATTTCGTGAAGTAGTCTGTGACTTCTAACAAAAACTTCTTGTTCCCTTGAGTTTGGGGCAAGACCTCCACGATGTCCATTCACCACTGGGCAAATGGCCATGGACTAGTGAGAGGGGTCAAGTCCCTTGCTGGCTAATGGATTAGAGGGAAAAAAGCTGGCATTTGGTGCATTTACGAACATACACCTGAGCATCTTTCTGCATGTATGGCCACCAATATCCTTGGGTCAAGGCTCAGTGAGCTAATGATCTCCCTCCAGAGTGCAGTCTACACATGCCTTTGTGGATTTTAAAAAGTACATCTTCGATCAGGCTCAAGTGGAGTGGGGTCCCAAATATGATCTTTTGTATAAGTTTCCAAAGGGGAAAATTCAGAATCGTGTTGCCTTTATCTGGAGTTTATGCACCTCCCTTTTGTCCTTTGGCAGCTTATCATGTCATAAAAAGTTCACGATTGGATCCATCCAGCTCGGTCCCAACCCAGTGTTGACTAGGATGGACTCTTGAGGCATTTCATGATTGGGGGCTGAGATCAAATCGACTGTGATGGTTCGGCCTATTTCTCCTTAAAAAACCGACGCCAAGCCTGCTAGTGCGTCTTCATGTGAATTCAAGTCCCTCTCTACTTATTCAATCCTTACTGCATTGAATTCGATAAGGAAGTTCTTTGCCACTATCAAATACTTAGTCATCATGGCTCCTTGAGCTTCAAATTTACCTGCAACTTGGTTGACTATCAGTTTTAAGTCACTGAATATATGGAGCTTGAGAACCTTTAGTTTGTTGGTAGACCGATGTCTCGCAATGAAGGCTTTGTATTCGGCTTTGTTGTTTATTGCTGAGAAATTCAGTTTGAGGTAATGTTCAAAAATTGCTCCTTCCGAGCTTTTTAAGACTACTCCTGCTCCTGCACCTGCACTTGCATCTGCACCTGCACCCATGATGTTTCTCGCTTCGTCAACAAACATTCTCTAGGCCGAGGTGAGATCGATATGAGGTAATTCTATAATAACCTCTGGAACGTCAGGCGTCTCACCAACGACAATTGTTTTTGTGTTTTGGGGGTGGTTCTTGAACAACCTCTTGAACCCCGAGTATTGATTGAGTTTTGGAAGATCTTGCCTCGAGCTCTCCCCTTCTCTATGTACAGACACAAGGCAGCCTTGTTTTGGACTCACAACTCGGGGTGAGAACTTAACCACGAAATCGGCCAAGACCTATCCCTTTATTGTTGCCCTTGGTAAGAATTTTATATTTGATTGTTCAAGCTCAATAGCTTATTTGAAAAGTCGACCGGATAAATCTACCTTTGATAAAATATTTTTTAGCAGAAACTCCATATACACAGTGATGGGAATGTGCTTGAAAGTAGTGCATGAGTTTCCGCAAGGTTAAGACCAATGCTAGAACGAGCTTCTCCAGCGACAAGTACCTTATTTGGCAATCCATAAACATTTTGCTAATAAAGTAGATCGGACATTGCTCTCCATCTACCTCCCTTAAAGAG
>BRYE01000018.1:7130000-7132500 GCA_030159115.1 Actinidia arguta var. hypoleuca
GGCTTGAATTTGGAAAAAACATTTTTGAACCAAGAAAAGTTCTGGACGTTCGACCGCCAGAAATGGACGTTCGCATTCGAACGCTGCTGAGGCCATTTGAATGGTAAGTTAAGTCTTCTGACATTCGATCACCAAGGATGGACGTTCAAACGCCAAGGCCTTTTAGCATCAGTTAAGTCTCTGGACATTCACATGCCACATTCGAACACCAATGTCTGTTGTGCTCCTGTTCAGTCTCTGGACGTTCTAATGCCTGTGGTATCAAAGCAATAGGGTGACACCGTAAGATCAAGTCATGTCTATTAGAGCAACAGGCTGACACAGTAAGATCAAGTCATGTCTATTAGAGCAATAGGTTGACATAGTAAGATCAAGACATGTCTATCAGAGCTATAGGTTTGACACCATCAGATAGAGTCATGTCTAGATAAAATTCTAGGATTTGACTAGGGTATGTACTATGTGATATATGCCCCTATATGATATGACTTGCCATTATTAGTATGATAAATGTCTAAACGCTTAACATGTTTATAGTGAGCTATACCACCTAGAAAGGAGGTAAAGGGACAGTAGAGCCTGAAGGCCGAATTGATCGTATAAAGAGGATCTCAGAAGGACTTGTTCAAGTGGCCCAGGATAATCATAACAACAACAATGCCAAGAGCAAGTGCCAAGAGCAGAAGTAATGGCTCGTACCACCATTAAGTAGTTCCAACAGTTAAAGCCCCCGACTTTTTAAGGAACCTCCGATCCCATGGCCACAAAATCTTGGCTTTGGGGAGTTGAGAGTGTGTTCGGAGTCCTACCTTGCACCAATGACCAGAAGGTGACCTTTGCCACCTTTACTTTTAAGGGGGCCGCACTAGCTTGGTGGCAGTTGAAAAAGCCATTGAAGCCATTATGGTTGTGGCCTAGGTTTCTAGAAGTGTTCAACGACGAATATTTTCCTGAAACTGTCAGGGATCAGAAAATCACAGAATTTCTTAATTTTACGCAATGAGATATGATAGTAGCAGAGTATAATGCCAAATCATGGAGTTGTCTCGTTATGCCCCACACATAATATCGTCGAAGTCTCGCAAGACGAGCAAGTTTGAAGTAAGATTGCAATAGAATATCCGCAACAAAGTAGACATATTATGTCTACCAAACCATCAAGAGGTACTTCAACGAGCGATAATTGCCGAGAGAGCATTGAATAAGATAACTCAATATCGAGAGAGCAATAAAAAGAGGTCAGGAAGAAACCTAAGCATAAAGCAAAATTCAAAACGGCAGAGTTCCGGATCTTCAAGTAAAAATCCATCAACCCCAAAGGAAAACACCGAGAACCAAGGAAGCATCATGTACAATGAAGTACCTACACAAAATATATTAAATGACTTAAATTTAATTACAACAATTCCTATAAGTCTCCAACCATTCACGAGTTCCACCATATTCGTCACATCACTCACACATGCACGTTTGGATCATTACAATTCATTTCTGTAATAAAGTAAAGATAATTAAGGGGCGGTGTATTACATAGTGTCTCCAACAACAGACTTCCCTACCTCTCTCTCTCAAACTCCGATTTACCTCTATAGCCGGTGCTGGTTTCTCTAGGAACACCCCTTTACGGTCCCTTAATGGTGCAAGTCTGACATATTCAACTTTGCACCCATGACACAAGAAGAAGCAATGAGGCGCATGTCGTAGAGGAAGCACGGCTTGTTACGGGCATGGCTAAGAGGGGCACCAAGTTAAAGATTGTCCGAGGAAGGATAAAGCACAAGGAGTTAGAACGTCAGTGTCAGCCTCAGTCTCAGTCCAGCAACCTTCAACCGAAAGGACGGATAATCAACCACGGCAAGGCCAAGCTTTTGCCTCTTTGTACTAGAAAATACCACAACTACCCCTTCAGTAGTGCTAGGTATACTCCCTAATTGGGGTCAACCTGCACGCATTCTTATTGACACGCGTTTCCCCATCGTTCTTAGAAGATATTCATGTTGTTCAGAATCTTTCCGATGTCTTTGCCAATGAACTACCTATTTTTTTGGTGGATCGAGAATTGAATTAAGTCAATGCTAAAAACAAGTATTCATTGCCGAGAGTGGATGATTTGTTTTAGCAACTTCAGGGTACTCAAGTATTTTCTAAGAACTTGGACCAAAAATACATACTGATTTAAAAAAAAAATTAGAGATGAGATTACAAATCAAATTCAGAGTTGATGACAAAAGTGTCAAAAGTATTCTTCGTATTTATTCTGGAGATACAAATCATTCATCCCACAAAGGGTTTCAAGGTTATATATATATATTTTCTATTGGAAGTAAGTTTTCCAATATATTTAAAAGCTAGTTGGATATATGATTTTGTTAAAGACAATGAACATATAGGGACTAGAAATCGGGATGAATTATGGTGTTGAAAATGCTTGTTGCATTTGGAAGTGAAACAAAAGTATTATATACACCACAATATAGTTGTTGTTTTAGTTTTTATGAAA
>BRYE01000018.1:7152500-7155000 GCA_030159115.1 Actinidia arguta var. hypoleuca
ATGGTATCTCCCTATTTTATCTCCGATATTACAAGATCTCCTTACACACTTATCTATCCAATGATTACTCCGTGATTTTCTCGTACAGCTTTCCATTCTCCAACTATAAAAAGGTCATTCTCCCATCATAAGAAGGTACAACTTAACCCTTACTTACTCACTCTGAGAGTTCTGGTGTTTGTCTAGTTTATTTTCCTTGGTCTGATCTCCACGCCGGAGGGGGTTTGAGCGGCCTCACCCCGGCCGGTCACGTTTGTTCTCTTGTGCAGGTCGCCCAAGCCATTGCCTAGGTCAAGTACCGAGATCACGAGTAATTATAACTATTGGTTGCTTGCCCCTAGATTTCTACCATAACAGTTGGGTGTCGTTTGTGGGAATGACATTATCTATACCTTATGCATATGCCCAACCACTTATTATCTAAACTAAGTACCAACAACCATTTAGATAACATATCTCATCCTATGGCAAATATCAGTCAAGCTCCAGATTCTAAAGGCCTTCACTGTGAGATACATGGGATCGCCGAATAGATTAGGATCATGAATGAGAACAATGCTCGCCTGATACAGCACATCGCCACAAACAATCCGCCACCTCCTGTCGTGCTTTTCCCAAAAGTTGGTCGATCCTGCCGTCCTCATCGATCAGGCAACCATGAATCTCAGAGTCGCCAAAGCACTGGTCGGACCCGTTCTACCAAAAATCAGTGACCCCAATCACCGAGCTTACGCTCTAGATGAGAAAGAAGTCATGTTTCATTAGAGTCTCAATCGTCTAGCCGAACTCACAAAATAAAGGGCGAGGTGACTAGGAGAAACAAAAGGTCACCTAGCCGAGATGCTTTGGTGCCCAAGTGTCGAGATAAATCCACCACTCAGAGGATCAGAGACCTGGATGCTAAGATCGATACCATTAACATAGGGACAAATGCCCAATCACTGTAGATACCCTGATAAGGGAGACCAAGCCTCCGTTCACTAAAAGGATCATGAGGACCAAGGTTTCATCTAAGTTCAAGGTGCCATCCCAGCTCGAGGGATATGAAGGGAAGACATATCTGATGGACCACCTGGACTCGTATAGGAACCTGATGACGCTTTAAGGATACTCGGATGAGTTGATGTACAAAGTTTTCTTGGCAATCTTGAAGGGTTCGGCAAGAACATGGTTCAGAAAGTTAATTCTGAGGACCATCGACTTATTTGGCGACCTAAGCATGCTCTTTATCCCCAATTAATGAGTTGAAGGTTCAGGCAGATGAATGCCTTTCACCTCTTCACAGTCCACCAAAAAGAAGAGAAAAGCCTGAAAGACTACATTAGGCGATTCAACCAAGTTGTGTTGGAGGTGGAGGACCTAGTGATGAAGTCGTGATAATGGCGATAATGGAGGGACTCTGCGTAGGACCACTATTTGATTCTCTCTAAGAATTTTTCAGACACCCAATCGGCACTCCAAAGCAAAGTTGACAACTACATCATCGTAGAAGAATTGGCTGAGGCCAAGTGCAGAAGGCAAGGAGGAGATGATCACAAAAGAAAGGAGTCTGATGTTATGCGAGCTAATTATAGGGATGAAGTGAAAAGTAAGAGCTCGGATCAAGATATTAGAAGACGAATCAATGACAGATGTCCCCACACATCCCCACCTCGCCGACCCAATCTGTTTTTACCTCCTCTCAATACTCTTATAGCTCAGGTGCTCATGGAGATCAAAAACAAAGAATTTGTGAAGTGGCCGGGGAAATCAAGACCAATCCCCTCAAAAGGAACAAAAATAAATATTGCGAGTTTCATAAGGAGTATGGACACAACATTGAGGATTGTTTTCAGCTAAAGAAACAAATAACCGACCTAATCAAGAGAGGATATTTGAGGAAGTATGTTGCTGATCGCCCATAGCCTGATTTGCCTGATAGAAGATATGGTGATAATAGACCTACAACAAGTGATATTTAGACTACTTATGGAGGGATTGGATCAGGAGGATATTCAAGCTCATCTCAGAAGAGACACGCCAGAAGTGCTAATGGGCGAGCTGAAAAAGAAGTATATAACCCCTCCACACCTATGGCTTAAGCTAACCAGCCCATTACCTTTACCAAAGATGACCTAAGAGGCTTACATCTCCCCCATGATGATGCATTACTCATCTTTGCTACAATCACCGATTTCAACGTGTATAGGATCTTGGTCGACAATGGGAGTTTATACTTCGACCAGGAGAACAATGAAACCAATCTAAGACTCAACCTTGATCTTTTTGACAAAAAAAGGAAGCGAGCTAAGGTACACCAAGCAACCTTCAAGCACCAGGTCGCCAATTACTACAATCAGAGAGTTAAACACATATCTTTCCTTCCTGGTGACTTAGTCCTAAGGAAAGTCACCCTGTCTACAAAAGAGCCCAACTCTGGGAAGCTTAGTCCTACATGGGAAGGCCCTTACAAAGTTGTCAAAGTTTTCAGATCGGGGACTTATTGGCTAGAAGACATGAG
>BRYE01000018.1:7160000-7165000 GCA_030159115.1 Actinidia arguta var. hypoleuca
ATAACTATTTTTAAAAATTCGTCAAACAACTCTAGTTTCTTCACAAATATTTCTTCTATCAGTAGCTCGGTTATGATTTTTTTGAGCATTTAAAACTTTTCCTAAATTCATGAAATTAAATAATTAATAAATATACATATAAATGTATCACATACAAAATAGTAAGATTTTCTAATGTATGTAAATATTTCTATAAAATTTGCAAATTTTTTGTTCAAAATATTTTTTTCAATTTCGGAATTCATATTGAAGGTCAATTTTAGATCATTTAGAGTCTGAATTGGAAATAAGATTCTTAATAAAAGTTGTACATAATTTTAATATCTTTATAACGCAACTTAAATGAGTAATTTGTACATCGTATAAAGAAGTTATGATAAAAATACAATTCTATATTCCAGTGATAAAATAACGTTCTGATTTATTCGAATTTTAATTTTAGAAATACGTATAAATACAATATTTTTGGGGGATTTAGAGGGTTTAGATATAATAAACAGTATGTTAATAAGACTTAAAATGAAATAAAAATTAAAGAAATAAAGAGGGATTTGAATTTTTACCTAAATAGAATATCGAAGTATTTTTCGGTTTTGATCTCCTTCTCTTTCTTTCTTTTCTATTTTTGTTCTTCCTCTTGAGTTTTCTTTCTTTCTCTCTTTCTTCTCTCCTTCTTTCTCTTTCTCTATCTCTTTTTCTCTCCTTGCACATGAATGTTTGTGTGTCTGGATGGATTTACTTTTAGGAGGGAAGTGGTTGGCTAGGGTATGGGCAAATGTATGGCTCATTGTTTGACTCATGATGTGAGTCACCCCAATCATGTGGCTAAGGCCACATGCTCTCGCTTAATCGCTCGACAATAATAGAAAATCTCGCTCGAGGTCTATTTTATATTACAATAATAAAAAATAAACTCAAAAATTTTAATACATCGCCAATTTTTATATACTTATTATTATTTATTTTATTTATTTATTATTATTATTTTTTATGTAAAGTAAATTAATTTATGGGTTAGGGTATTACAAGTACAAAAGCAAGAATTGAGATGGAAATCGAATAGATACCTGGCCAACGATGTGGAAGAACTTTATAACCACCTGGTCCAGGGTGAGTTTGTCCACCTTCTCCTTATCAGCAAGTGGAATCACTCCCCCCAAGTATTTTCTACCACGGAGGGACCCCACAGCATGGAGGCTTCGGGCCCCAAGATGTCGCCAAACTTGGTTGAGGTGCCTTCCCTGGGAGCCACTAACTGTGTGGTCTCTCTGCTCGCCAACTTGTTGGATTTTCCCTTCTTAGCCTCGGGCGGTGGCGTGGTTTCCTTTCCCTTTGAATCATCAGCAAGTTTGCCCTTCTTGTTAGGCGAAGAATCAGGAACTTCATTCCAAGGTTGCTTCTCCCGGATCACCACGCCCTTAGTTGGCAGGGTGGCAACCTTTGATTTTTTCGACAATTGGGCAAACTTCTTCAAGCTAATTTTCTTTAACATTACTGCAAAAGAGAGAACCAACATCAGACAAGAGAAGAGATGAAATAATTGGAAGAGAAAGGAGATAATACCGCCCGATCTGAGCTCGGAGGGCAGCCTTGGATCTGACTAGGCCTTCGATCTAGAGCTTGATCTACCTAATTCCAAACCAAGGATGGATGGTCGGATTTTTTTGCCCTAGAAGCCTTAATAAGGTTAGATCAGGAAGGCGAGATAAAACTCTCCTCATTTCCTTTCTGATAGTTCTTATGTATTCTACCGAGCTATCTCGGGAATGATTGCCTCGGCGAGGTTCATCTTGCGAATGATGAGACTAACCCTCATCGCCCGCAATAGCAGTTGTGCCATCTACAGGATTGTCCTCGGTGTTGTCTCCATCGCTGGATGCCATCCTCTAACTAACAAGGGCAAAGCACTGTTTAAGTGCCTTGGAGCTAAGGACTATAAAGACCTAAAAGAATAACTTCTTGAAAACCCTTCTGGATCTCCGATCTTTAATGTCAATTAAGATGGACATCTTGTTGTAGCGTTTTTCTGGAAAGTAAAGAACATTTTTTAGTCTCAAGTGAGGTGTTACACTTGAGTATCAAAATGACAGAATATGGAAGCAAGTCTGACCCGGGGTACCCCATGATCTCGGGACCTACGAAACTCTTTCTTCTCGAGATGTACTTGGGGAAAATTTTTAGTCATCCCTCAAGATGAAGAACTTTCTCTTCCACCCCTTGACATTGCTGGGGTACCCCTTGATCACAGTCCTGCCTAGCCTTGCCTTAAAATAGAGCCACCCCGAGTCTGGCTTTGAATTTTTGAAAATGCTATAGAGGCACCATAATTCATTGAGGGACAAGGTGCACTTGTAGTATCACCACACTACTAATATGCAAATGACACTTCGCCACGCGTTGGGAGAAAGTTAGGCGAGACATATGTTATAGAAGTTCAAGATTTTCCTAATGGTGGGGTGAATTGGAATTCGTAGGCCGGCGTGGAAGGCGGCTTCATAAAAAGTCACTTCACCTGGGCTAGTAGATAATATAGTCTTGTCGTCCTCAAGAATCTTGGCCTATATCCCGGAAGGAAAAGAGTATGACTCTCTCAAGCAATCCAAATTGCCATGAGTCATGATATTAAATTCCTTTTCGAGGGGAGTGCAAGTGTCTATCTCAGAATTTTCCTCGTGGTCAGAAGATTCATCCCTAGGGGGAGACTCCTCAAGAGGGGAAGATGGGAGTTGGTTAACCTCGTCCATCATGAGTGATTTTTCTCCCAAGTGTTCAGACACCTGAGACAGTAAAGAATCAAGTCTCCTACATCGGACCTACCTGACATAAACTACAAACTAAAGATTGAGGGAAGACTAAAAATACTTACTTAAGTGAAGGCGAGATTACGAGTTGACGAGGGCAAGGTTTATGGCGAGGTGAACATCGGATCAGGAGTAACACTTCATTATCGCTAGCGATAGAAGAGTACAAGTGATTAGGGTTCATCTAACCAGTTGCAAGTTTACCATCCTAGGCAGTTGTTTAATTGAGTGTTTTTTTTTTTGCGTGATTAAGAAGATTCTCATTTTGATCATACGTGGCTACGATCATCCATCCTACTATTGGAAAGTTTTCCATATGACTATTATGAATCATGACGTTGCTCTATTACTTATAATGAATACTCTATTCTACTTTAGCTAAAATTTATAAACAATAGCGGGTAAAAAACTACAACAAGAAAAAAAATTTGGCTTCTACGAACTAGGAAGTAGGCATCCACCTTTCCAAGGGTGGAGGCACAGCCAAGAGTATGGGGCCAATTGATCCTACTAAAAAAACTTACATTATTATTCTATAAAAAAATTACACTATCACGTCATTGGAAAAAAATACTAATATAATTTTGACCCCACTAAAAAAAATTATACTATTATCCAATAGTTATATATAATTTTATGATTTTGACCCCATTGAACTAATATACTGGATCCGCCTCTGCACCTCTCCATGTATTTTTTCTAATACACTTTTTTTTTTGACTTAGGACGTGAACAAATTGAACAAGTGGTTGGATGATTAAAAAATGTGTGGGCGCTAATTTATGTTGGTTAAAATTAGTGTTTTATATTTGGCGTGTTGAACACAACTTCATTTCTTAATTTGTAGCGACATTTTCCATTCCTATTTTTGCTTCATTCCCTATTTTTCTTGTTGGAAGATTGATACATCATTTCATGTCACTAAAACTATTGTTTCTATAATCACGTTTCATGAGCTTGAAGGTTATAAATAGACCATCAAACAATTTCATAATTGAGCTTTTAATTTAAAAGGATGTTATGTGTACCCATTTGGCTAATTATGCTTCCAAGATGCATTTGGATGAACATTTCGATATCCGTGGGACTCCTTCCATACTTATGTATCCAAAATTACTCCATGATCTTCTCGCATAGCTCTCCATTCTCCAACTATAAAAAGGCCGCTCCCCTCATCATAAGAAAGTATGACTTAACCCTTACTTACTCACTCTGAGAGCTGTGGTGCTTTGCTTTGACTAGTTCAATCGCCTTGGTCTGATCTCCAAGTCGGAGGAGTTTTAAGGGCTCGTCCCAACCACGTTGTTCTCTTATGTAGGTCGCCCAGGCTATTTCCTAGGTCAAGTACTGAGATCACAAGCAATTTTGATTGTTAATTGCTCGCCCCCAAATTTTTACCACAACAGAAGTAATGGATAAAAAGCAAATGGAAATGAGAGGTAGTTTGCTCACCACACAATTCGTACCCCTATTTTCTCGTCATTCAGTGCAACTCTTAAAAGTTTCTAGGCATTCTATTTTCTTCTCAGAACACCCTATTGACTCCTAACGACCTCCACCAACCACCTTAAATCTCCCTCCAACCCCTGACCCTGGATTTTCTACTCAACCACCACCCACCTCGACTATGACCACCAACATCCACCCAACCCTAACCTCTAGTCGCTCTCTGCCACCCTTGTCGTAACGGTCATGCCCCAATATCTCCCTCTACTATGACCTCTTCTCCTTTATTTGATGCCCCTTGTTCCCCCATGAACCCTAGATCTGAAACCTCCCTTCAAACCCCTAGATTTGAAAATCGACGGTGATGGTTTTGATTGCAATAGGAGAAAAAGTAGTTGGTAATAGTGCCTTGCAGTGGCGATGGTTGGTGGCGTAAACGCGGGGGTAGGGGTGGGGAGATCCAATGGTTGCGGGTGGATGGGGAGGTCGAAGATGGCGACGGCCGTTTGGGTGAGTTTGGTGGCTATTTGTTTTTTGGGTGGGGGTGATGGATGAAAGGGTCATTGGATAATTTCTTTCTGATTGGAATTTGATAAAGTAATTTACAAAAAAGTAGAACGTTTGAGAAGGGGTACTAAGAAAATTTGGGGGTGGGAATAAAACCACCCTATTGAAAGAAGGGATGTGCCCGACAGATGAGAAATCAGCAGTAAGCAAAGATCCGAATCTCTGAGTCGATGCAATATCACATGA
>BRYE01000018.1:7170000-7172500 GCA_030159115.1 Actinidia arguta var. hypoleuca
TCACTTCTAGGAGTGAAGACAACCCCCCATTGGAGGAACGACCATGAACTACTCATTGAGACCATCTCGTAGGGGGAAGGCGACTTACCGAGGCAAACCTTTGACATTTACGCATTTTTGGTGAATGTCATTGCATCTCACTCTATATAGGGCCAAAATTATCCTTGGCGAACTACTTTTCTAACCAGCAATCTAGCCCCAGAGTGGTTCTCCCCAATTACATAATCTATTTTCTCTGGTCGAAGACATCTCAGGAGTGGTTTTGAGAAGGATCTCTTAAATAGTCTCCCGTGAAGGAAATAAAATTTGGTTGACCGATATCGAATTTGTCACACCTGGAGTTTATCAGATGGTAATTCCTCAGTTTTGAGGTACGCAGTGATGCCATCCATCCATGTCGGTTATGTTGTAGTTTGGCAAATAGTTTTGCAGCGTTGATGCTTGGGTTTGGCAAGAATTTGAGAGGGACGCTTCTATCTGAGATGAAATCAAAAGCGGAGACCAGGTTTGCCAAGGCATCGACTTGCTTGTTTTCTTCTAGGGTAATTTGACGAATATTGAAATCTTTAATTTTAATCGTCATGGCCTTCACCTCATCTAGATCTTTGGAGAGGTAATCTCCTTGAACTTGATTCATCACAAGCTGAGAGTCACTGTAAGCGTTCAAGGATTCCACTTCCAACTCTATTACAACTCTCAATCTAGTAAGGAGAGCATCATATTCTACTTTATTGTTGGTGGTTTTGAACGCGTATGACATACTCCATTTGCTCTCCTAAAGGGGTTTGGAATACGAGGCCAGCATCGCAACCAACATGGTTTGGACAAAATTTATAGACACCTACATGAAGGTAAGATGGCACAAGGGACTCAAGGGGAATTTAAGGTTGACTTGGTGAATTAGCCAAGTTTGGATGGGTATGTGGTTACCCTCCCCCTCTACCAAATTGGCATTTTCATTGAGGCCTGGTCTCTCTATCAGAACGTCATTTGGAATATTATGGTCAACGCAGAATTGAGCTAAGGTCATATCATCATGAACGAGCAATTGAGTTTGATTTAACTCCATGTTATGAAAACATAAGCAAATAGTGAGAGTGTGATCAATTACATAGTCAAGACAACATGCAGGGCATAAAGCCAGGCGAACCATCCAGAGAGTTAAGAGCTTAAATCCTTGAGCTCTAGCTCTTGGGAAAAGTCAGTCAAGCATGGTGCAAGCTCCGAAGCTCATCCCAGGGGACTAAGTTACGTGGGTGTCATTCAGTAAATAAGTGATCAAATCCCCTACCACCTCAAGCTACCCTCGGTGGCTGGCAGATTCAAGGGGGAAGAACCCTAACCTTAGAAGCCTGATTTCAAATGGATTGGTGACACAAATAAATAGGGATACGGCTCAGACTTATTTAAACAAGAAATAATTTAGTTGGGGGCAACCCAAACCAAAACCCAAAAAGTTGCTACCACCCATTGATGGCGGACAGACGAATGACAAACAAGAAAAAAGAATGATGAGTATATCACATAACAATACAGATGCAATGACAAGCCTAGAAAACTACATAAACCCATAAAGGGTTGGATAGAAGAGCCACAAATGCATGAACCAAAGAAAGAAAAAAAAATTCAAAAAATAAACTTACAATGATAAACTAAGAGAAGTAGTTGTCGATTGATGAAAAAATTAGAACTAGCATCGGAGCAAAAGCCAGTGATGGAATAGAGCAGGGTAACAGTCCGGCGTCTCACACTCTTTATCTCTCTAAAAGCTCTCAAAAGGGCGATGTGAACAGTGACAAGGAAGGTGGACAAACTTATGTAGGAAATTAAAAAGGCAGGAAAAGTGACCAAACATGCCCTAAGGGCACACCATTTCGCGAGCTAATCGCTGCCCCTAAACCAATAAAAGATAAGTACACGACAGCTCCTACGCTACGAGTCCATGCCAAATGAACCCCAAAAGTAGGTAGGGGGCCTTGGCATCAGTGCTCAAATCAAGCTCATAAATTAATCAAACCCTGATGCGTGGCATAATTGTACAGCAAAATCAGGCCTCATAAGGAAAATACATCCAGTTCGCATCATCTCGGCAAGCATTAACCCAGTCCATGTGATTAGAGGGACAATTGTAAGAGCATAAAATAAACTACTACAAGTTTCAGCCCTACCAAGGGCAGGAGCCACCTATGGGGGAACCACTACGAAGCAAGGTGGGGGGGACGACGTGCGCCAAAGCTCAGTCGAAACACTACCAACACTGGCATCGTCCAGATTAAAAATATGTGTCATATTCAAGTTGTCAATGTATAGTAAGCTCGGAGGGGTGACCGTGCCAAAGGTTGGCCAAGAGACAATAGTCAGCGACAATCCTGAGGTATATCAAGGGACAGAGGATAACTTGCACAACAAAGTTTCCTATGACAACCCTATACCTGGAATAAGACATCTAAGGTATGGAGATGTGCTACCAACTAAGCCTCAGAAGCTTGGTTAGGATAGT
>BRYE01000018.1:7185000-7187500 GCA_030159115.1 Actinidia arguta var. hypoleuca
GTGAAGTTTTTTAGTGCTTTGAGCTTCATTGAAATTTTCTTATGGTGTTGCATTATGGTTTCTTGTGAGTGATTGGCTGATTATATATGGATTGAAATTTTCTTGTGGCATTTGTGAGGGCTTATGAATAATTTTATCCAAAAAATTTAATTATATATTTTAAAATTATATATCAATATTTAAAGTGAAAAGTTTTATTTTAATCATATAAATATTAATTAATATATATTTAATCTAATTAAGCAAAATTACATTTAATATTAACAACTAATTAATGAAGTGGGATAATTTTATCTTTTGACATCTTATCCTATCATATCTAACTTTCAAATCCCCCTTTTTCAAAACACATCCAAACACCAAACTACAAATCCACCCTTCTTAAAAGGTGGGTAAATCACCCCTCATTTCAAATCCACCCTCAAATCCACCCTCATTCAAAATCCATCAAAATCAAATCCTTCTGCCAAACACCCTATTATTTCCTTGCTCTCCTCCCTAATTGCAGCGATCTCAGTAATTACAGCGATCTCGGCTTGGAGTGAGTCTTTGAGAGCATCAAGTTACGCCTTTCAGGATTCAGCCGACGAGTTGAAGGCCCCTTGCATCTCCCCATGGAACTCTTTGTGACCACCCTCGAGTCCATCGATGCGTTGGTCAATATCCTCAACCTCGTCCCGATTGTCGGCCATGGCAAGCTCCACCCTTTGTATCCTTGCTTCCAAAAAAGACATGATGTCCGCTAACTTACCCCTCTCTCCCTTGCTAGTAGTAAGACGTGTTTTCCTCTTGAGAATGCCTCCGTGCTCGGTAACATCCGAACCAGTTGTTGCTATTGCTTAGCCTTCACGAACCTTGGCTCTAATACCATCTATCACGGGTTTAATTCTTGGACACCTCTACCTGTGCAGCCTTAGAAACATTTGGCTGCTAAAGATGATAAGCCTAAGAACAACCAAAGGAAAGACTAAGAGAGCAAGTGAGCAACACTAGAGAATAATAGGAGAGAGCACAAGTGAGAGCTTGGAGAATACTTTTGTTGTATTCACAATTTATTTCACAACTTGATTCCAAAACTTGATGGTTACAAATGAGGGGTTACCCCCTATTTACACTTGTCCAACTCTTCTAGAATGATCTATACAAATATCTAAGATATTTATGTACAAAGCTTCTCAAGGAAGCCTCCCCTAAGTCCTACAATCTTTCACACTCCTCCCATATTTACACATGTGAGGAAATTTCTAGTACCCTCTCTAAAAGTCCCTTGTGATGGAATGCCCATGAATAGCCTCGAATGTTTTAGATTTGGTGAGCAATTTGGCACACCTATAGACTGAGTTTTTGGATCATTTTGGTGAGCTTGTAATAATGGTCTTTCCATTGAAACCCAATGCAATATTATCATGTAACCCTTTAAAGTTGTACCACCATGATCTGCTGTATGAATGGATAACAACTTCTTTGTGGAGGTGGGGTTTTCCTCTTCTTCTTTTAAGTGGGATTCTCTTTTTTCTTTTCTTTTTTTCTTTTTTTTTTATAACTCATTATCATGTCCAAGGACTGACTAACCTAGGACAAATGTTACCGTTTACTAGAGGGGTGGCCCGATTAAAACTAAAACAATATCTGTATAAACTAGCCCAACTCAAGAATTGATAGTGCTCAATAGGTTTTGAATCTTTTAAGTCTGGGATTTTCTTTTATCCTTCTATGACCACAATCGATAATGCAAAAGAATGATTCTGATATGTCGTATGTCTACATGAGTCAAGATACAATGACTCCATATTTAGAGTTGTCATCTCAAATTTTATCTTCCCATGGTAGAAAAAGTTTATATTTATTTTTAAATGTACGACAAGGTATGGGGGTATATAGAATGGCCTCCTAAGTTTATTTATTTTGGATAGATTTTAGGGATAAAAATCCTATCTAGGTGACATTTTTCTTCCTGAATAAACCCCAATGATGGTTCTGATTGTCGTTGTAATTTGGCCTACGGAGCTGAGATTGGAGACTGGGCCCATAACTGGTGCAACCTTGTCCAGACTAAAAATTGAGACCGGCCCATTCCTGTCCACAGCAAAAATGGGGCTCTGCGGTGTCGTCTAACCCTTCACCTACTGGCCGAGGTTTCTCTTTCGAGAGAGATCTACTAAGGAAACCGTCGATGTTTTCCATCGTCTCGAACGAAAGACTTTTCTCAATAAACTAACTACTTAAAGACCAAAACAAAAAATTAAAATAAAATAACATAATTCCATTAAGATCACCGTAATATTGAATGAGACTAAAAATATTATTATTAAGAATTTTATACTTTGTTTTTGTTTTTAGATTAATTTTGCTTATATTTTTTTAAGTTTTTTATAATTATTTTCACATGTTTATTTTTTAGCAAAATAATATTTGAGAATTTAAAAATATCTTCTGATATTTTTTAAAAATTAAGTCCTTTTTTTGAAAAGTTTATTAGAAAACAAGTTCCCAAAAAATC
>BRYE01000018.1:7237500-7240000 GCA_030159115.1 Actinidia arguta var. hypoleuca
GTATAGATTCTATAATTTTTTCTGTTTTATTTATTTATTTATTTATTTTTGTGTGTGGACATGATTGCAGAAATCCATTTGGGCCGACTTCGCTCATCGTTCCCCGTGACCACAAAAGTATTGAGGACAAGCTCAAAGATTTCATAATACAAACAAAACCCACCCAAGCTTACACAACTTTCGGTTAGAAAAGAAATAGATATGACTTGGGACTTGAGAGCATCACTTGTACCAATGTAGGTCAACTGATATTGTTGTGGTTGAGATTTGGTAAGAGTAATCAACACTCAAAAATGTTCGGTATTGATCTCGGTAGCCCAGTAGCCTACGAAAAGAAGTAAACCTCACCGGCTGGAGTGAGGCCGTTCAGAACCCCTCCAGCATAGAGATGAGATCAAGATGAACTTACTAGACAAAGCACAACATAAAAATTATGCAGCAATATCTTGAAGAAAAAGATTCTCTCATTTTTTGAAAGATGGTGAGCGGTCTTTTATACATGGAGATTTCACAGACGTGTGAGATAATTGCTGAGTAATCATCAGACAACCAAATAAGGAAGTCGTAGCCAAGGATCGCGATGTAATAAGTGGTGAATTCCAAATGGAGAGAGCATCGCACGATAGGAGACTAATGGAGTTGGAGTCAATCATGTTCATCTCGGTCTAGGGGTATTGGTGATGTTAACTGTCGAGCAACATAAATTGGCGATTTGGAATGCTGGGAGGACACGGGCGACGTAAGGTTGCTCGGCATGTTGAGTGGCGGTCACGAGGTATATTGGCGACGTGACCTTCCCAGACTAGCGATACATCTATCTCACGAATAGCGAGGTGGCATGGTTAAGTATATGAGAATCTACTCCTCATCATATGCCCTTCTACTCGGGATGTCAAGGAGAAACACTTGGCAGTATCGAGCAAAAGAATGAAGAGTGACGGTAGGTGAAGTAATCATGCAATGATGGCTAGCTCTACAAAGGTGACATGCATCGATTCATTGACGAGAGGTGCGTCTTTTCGCCTACACAGTATTGAAACGTCCTTGGCAAGCGAAGAGTCAGTTGATCTTGTCTGTTGAAGTGATGAGATGCTGACCCTTTGCCCATCCTATAAATAGGAGGCTCCTTCGCACTATGCTTTTTTCTACTGCAAATCTAAAATATGTCTCTGCTTCAACGTAGCTTCTTGTCATCTCATCGACTCCTGTTTTGCGTCCACCTTAGCATCCCAATAAGTATTCATAACCTTAACTTTCACTTGGTCTTTCGTTTATGTCCGATGAGATTATCGTAGACGACTTAGAGAATTTCCTTCCATCTTGGATATCCGACCATTTAGGAGAGGGTTCCTATATGGAAATGTAGTTGCAAAATATCCTTCTTCGCTTAGAAAGGATTCCTCTGACGATGAGGGAGGTCTTGCAGAGAATACCAGGCCCCCTCCTGACAGGGAGACGAACATAATGACTCAGGGCGAGTTGGACCGTATACTAGAGTCATGTTCTTTCATTGCTGGGATCCAACCGAGACTCCCTGAGGATGACGAGATCATAGTGTCTACTTGCCCGAGCGAGGTGGCCTTCTACGAGGCTACCTTCTAGGCGAGCTTTTGTCTTCCCATTTACCCCACCTTCAAGAGAATTTTGGCCTTTTACAATGTTTGCCCCGCCCAACTGGCTCCCAATGTGTGGCGAAGTATGGTTTACGCATTGGTGCTATGGCGGCATAAAAAAATACACCATCTCTTTGAGCAAGTTTACAAACTTGTTCAGTTTGTTTAAAAATCCAAGGCTAGATTCGGGCTAGCAATACTTCAAGGCGAGGCCAGGATGTTTCTTGATCGAGGGATATCCTAGCAATGTCAAGGGATAGAAGAAGAAATTCTTCTTTATATCCAGGGATTACTGGGAGTTCACCCATGAATTGTCTTGGGAGCTTGGAGTTTCAAGGGTTTTGAGGTCATGGAGCACCCTAGGTTGGCTTATCCATAATAAGTTCATTCTTTGTCTACCAATTTTCATTTTTTTTTTATCCTAACACTGTAATTCTTTCAGATCAGAGTTGTAACGTGATGCCCGCCTTGACCGAGTCCGAGCAAGATAGGTTCGACCATATCTCGGGCAACTTGAAGCGAGGACAATTTTACGCGGTCAAGGATATTATCCGTTCAAAGGTGTTCCTTAGGAGCTTCGCCCTTGAGTCGGGGAACATGACGTCCAGTGGTGGACACACACCGAGGAGAAAAATGCGAGCGAAGAGGCTCACTTTGTAGCTGACGAGGGTGAGCCTCACCATTCCCAATGTGATCCTCCCCGAGATGACTCGGTGGAGTACGTAGGCACCATTAGGAAGAGACAGAGGAAAATTCTGCCTTTCCTTCCCGATCAAGTGTTGTTATTAATACTCGGGGCTAAAATCTGGTCATCTTACCTTTATTGGGGTTCATATAGCTCTAGTTCTAGCTCTGAGATCTGGTCGGATTCACATTTGCCCCCCGAG
>BRYE01000018.1:7267500-7272500 GCA_030159115.1 Actinidia arguta var. hypoleuca
TTGAATTGTACGCTCAGACTGCCCATCAGTTTGAGGATGAAACGCCGTACTAAGCCTCAAATCCGAACAAAGAATGGATTGCATCCCCTTTCAAAAGAGCGATGTAAAATGCAGATCTCTATCAGAAATGATAGATATCGAAACCCCGTGAAGTCTACCGATTTCACGAATGTAGAAGACGCCAAGATCCTCTACCAAATTTGATAGATGCATAGGGAGAAAGTGCATGAATTTCTTCAAATGATCAACCACAACCCAAATAGTATCATGCCCTCTTAATGATCTAGGTAACCCGGACACAAAGTCCATTATGATATGCTCCCATTTCCACTCTGCAATTGGCAATGGTTGTTGTAAACCTATTAGTTTTTGGTATTCGGCTTTCACTTATTGACAAGTCAAACACTTTGAAACAAATAAGGCAACATCTTTCTTCATTCACTTCCACCAAAATTGGCAACACAAATCATGATACATCTTCATTCCTCCAGGATGAATTCCAAGTTGTGAATGATTAAACTCACAAAGGTACGAATAATCTAGACTTATACCTCAAATCCTGATCCAAATGTAAAACCCAGTCCGTCGGCCCTACACTCCCAGTGATACGATCACAAATCATCTTGGCCTCCACATCTTGCTATTGTGCCTCAATAACCTGACTAATAATAGTTGGTTCTGTAGACAACGTGAACAAAGTAACAAACTCATCCATCTCGTTGAGAAGCAAGTTGTACTCACCGAGATCCTAAAGCATTTTCACTCGTGAATGGAAATGCTCGCCAATGTGCTACGAGATTTTCTACTAAGCATATCGGCCACAACATTGGCCTTTTTGGGATGATGTTGTAAGTCAAAGTCATAGTCCTCCATGCACTCCATCCAACGTCACTGTCTCAAGTTCAAATCCTTTTGCGTGAACAAATACTTCAAGCTCTTGTGGTCTGAGAATACTTCAAATCGCTCTCCGTACAAGTAATGTCTCCAACTTTTCAACACAAATATAACCGCCGCAAGTTCTAAGTCGTGAGTCGGATAATTTTACTTATGTTTCTTTAATTGACGTGAATCATACACAATTACTTTACCCAATTGCATCAACACGCAACCCAAACCATCACGTGAAGCATTATAGTACATGGTATAACCCAATCCTCGCTCAGGTATAATAAGAAGCGATGCCAAAGTCAATCTCTTCTTCTTAAAAAGAATACTTACATGCATCGTTCTAAACAAAACGAATCCCCTTCCTCGTAAGTCGAGTCATAGGTGTCGCTAAACGTGAAAAATCCTCCATAAATTGTCGATAGTAATCGACTAAACCCAAGAAACTACGAACCTCAAACACGATCTTTGGTCATTCCCAATTCATCACTACCTTAATCTTTGATGAATTAACCGCTACTCCACTCTCCGAAATAACGTGACCTAAGAACTTTACCTTAGGTAACCAGAACTTGCACTTACAAAACTTAGCATACAAATGATGCTCTCGCAAAAGTTCTAACACGATCCTCAAATGCTCCTCATGCAACTCAACCAATGGTGAATAAATTAAAATGTCATCCACGAACATGACTACAAAATGATCAAGATAGGATGAAAGACACGGTTCATCAAATCTATGAAAGCTGCTGGAGCATTCATAAGACCAAATGGCATTACAAGGAACTCATAATGTCCGTAGCATGAACAAAAAGTTGTCTTCACAATGTCCTCTTCCTTGATCTGCAATTGGTGATAACCCGATCTCAAGCTAATTTTAGAAAAATAGCTCGAATCCTTCAATTAGTCAAACAAGTCATCAATCCTCGAAAGTGGATACTTATTTTTTATCGTTACGCGATTTAGTCGCCGATAATCAACACACATTCTAAGTGACCCATCTTTCTTTTTAGCAAATAACGCCAAAGCTCCCCAAGGCGATGCACTCGGTCGGATAAAGCCTTTGTCTAACAAGTCTTGAATTTGAGTCTTCAACTCTTGCAACTCTATCGGTGCAAAATGATACGGTGGTATAGAAATGGGCTCGGTGCCCGATATAAGATCAATGGAGAATTCGATCACTTGGTGCGGTGGTAACTCTGTCAAATCTTTCAGAAAGACATTCGAAAAGTTGTAAACAATTGATGGCAAAGCCACACTAACTATGCTACCCTCGTCGACCAAACAAATAAAAAATAAAAAATTCAATTCTCCTTACCTACGCACATCAGTAGACGATGGGATAAAACTACAACCCCGATCTCCCTCAAAGTGAAAATGATCTCCATCGGGCGTGTAAAAAGTAACTCAATGCCAGACACAGTATATCGCAGCACGATAACCCGTCAACCAATCCATACCAAGGATTACGTCGAAACTAGTCATATCTAACACAATGAAGTCGAACACAAAATGTCAATCAGCGATCTCAACCTCACAAGATCTACAAACTTGTCTCAAGGTTGTCCTACCTCCAACTAGAGTGTCTAACACAAGCACTGAATCTAACACCTCAAATCTCTAACCCCAATGCCAAAACAAATGATGATGCGATGAATAAACGTGATGCTCCCATGTCGATGAGAACACAAGCCCATGAATTAAACACAAGAAAAGTACCTCATACTACAGAGGTATCCAACTGCTGCTCCTGCTACCTTGTAGTCCCTGACAATCCCACTACTGATGTCATAGTGTAAACCCGTCCCTATATCCTCTGACCTTGCTGGTCCAGACTAATATGAAGTTTGAGCCGAAGTGAATGCTGGAGTGGGTTGTTGTGATCGAGTAGGTTATTGCGATCTCGTAGCTCCCTGAATATTCTCCCTCTACGTGCACTGACGCTTGACATGTCCAACTTGACCACACTGAAAACAAGTAGGTGGCCCCTTAACTTGTGACTGTCCTTATGCTTGATTGTGGGGTTGACCCCTCTATTGCGATTGTAGCTGCTGCCCTTTTAGTAGGCAGTCCACAACGTGGTGCCCCAACTGGTGACAACCAAAACAAATCGGCCCTCCCCAAGATATCTAGCCATATGATATTACTGAAGTGATAGGTGAAGACTTGACAGGATATTGCTATTGTGCCGTAGAATTCTTTGACTTTTTTAGAAAATGCCCTTCCGATTGTGCAGTAATGCCCTCACGCTGAGATTTCAGATTTGTGATCTTCTTAGTCTCATTCAAAGTCTCCTTGATGGCCATTTCCGAACTAACCATAGTCGAGTACACCTTGATCAAATTGCTCGCAATCTTATTCCTTATGGCCTAAGCCCCCGCATAAATTGTTTTGCCTTCTCCTCTTCCGTCGATACAAATGCCTTTGCAAACCTCGATAGACTAGTGAACTTGACCTCATATTGAGCCACAGTCATACTTCCTTGCACTAGGTTGATGAATTCCATCCTTAGTACCTCCTTTACTGTGTTAGTAAAATACTAATCAAGAAAAATCTTCTTAAATCCCACCTCTTCGCTACGTTCCCCTCCATAGTCTTCCACCATTGGAGTGCGTTCCCTTGCAATTGGTATGATGCAAATAAAATTCTCAACTCTTCATCCGTCACCAAGATTGTATCTAACACTCTTGTGACTTACTCAAGCCAATCCACGCAACCAACGGATCCAGTTCGCCCTAAAACGTAGGCAGGTAAAGTTGTAAAAAAGCCTTCATGGTCATAATAGCTCTAGAGTCTGCCGCTCTAATTGGCACTTGTATTTTTTGCACGGTGTTCCTCACCACTTGCTCAATGGCGATGAAAACCCCTTGCATAAATTTTGCGCCACCAAATACCACCGGTAAAGCACTTTCAACTCCTCTCATTACCGACTCTTGGTGATTGTCATCATTCCCCTCTTCATGGTTCCCGTGAGTCCCGCATGCTACACGAGCCCCACGAGCTCCCGTACGTGATCTCGCCGACCTCTCGCTTGATGTGGTGACATGTTCTACACAATGCTACATGAAAATAATTAGACAATCATACTCATTCATGATTAAGTCAAAATATTTCTACACACTTTATAAATCAATAACAAGATACCATGTATATTCATGCTATTTCTATTACATAGCACACTCAAGTTACTCCCTAGCATTTAGACACTTAAGAAAAATGTGGTCTAACCACCCCACGACTCATAGGTATTCGAACTTAGAGCTTCGATATTATGTTGTCACGCCCCAGTCAAATCAAGAATTGGCCACATAAGCAAATAACTCAAATATGAAAAAGTCAAATTAAATAATATGACAATGTACTGTCATTACATCAGAGTACAGACAAATTTCTCTTGTGGGACCATGCTCTCCATGAGCTATCAAATACAAAATATGGATTGATAATCCATGGACAATGCCCACCCCGAACCAAAAGAATATTACAATTCTTTCAAAAAAATATATTTATGCGTCTCTCAAAATAAAACAAAATGCGATATCCACATGTCTCAAGACTCAGGATAGACCTCGGTACCTGAAAGTCATTTTATAGTAAAGGTAAAAGAATTAACAATGGACTTGATGTCTCAAGCCAAAACTATGATGCATACTATACAATGAAAACATGATGCAATGAAAGACATTTTCATTCATATCAAAATATATTTTTTCATTCAAATCCATGATTTCACAAATCATTTAGTCTCTATATATTCTAATTTTTCTCAAAAGTATTTATTTCATGATTTCTCAAATCAATTATATCACAAACTTTCCGCCCTTTCACAAAAAAACAATAATCCAATTCTTTTGAATGACACACCTAGGCTAATACCTAACTGGCCTCGTTAGGCCTAAGCATGTGATACACTATCCGGCCAACTTCTTGGTCTTTCACCAAATGTTTGACATACCCAACATTTTGTGTCAACTTCCTGGACTTTCATCGTGGGCTTTGACATTCCCTCATTCGCGCAGTTGCCATCTAGGACTTTCACTTTGGCTTAATCTAAGCCATTTAATTTTGGTATATCCTATATTTCCAAATCCCAAGTATACACAAAGATCACATTT
>BRYE01000018.1:7277500-7280000 GCA_030159115.1 Actinidia arguta var. hypoleuca
ATTTGCGTACCTGATGTTTTCGACCTCAAGCAGCAAATAATGGAGGAGGGACATAAGTTTAAGTGCCCAATCCACCCTGGGATGATGAAGATGTATCAGGATCTAAAAAAGATATATTGGTGGATGGGTATGAAATGAGACATTAAGGAGTACGTCAACTGATGTCTGTAGTGTCAAAGGATCAAGGCAGTACAACAAAAGCAAGCAAGACTACTACAACCATTATCGGCGTCAAAGTGGAAGTGGGAAGACATTACAATGGATTACGTTGTCAGCTTTCCTTGTATAGTGAAAGAGAACAATTCAATCTGGGTAATAGTCGATCATTTGATAAATTAATCACACTTTATTCTGATCAAGATTACATATTATCTGAACCAAATGGCCGTTGCCTATGTGAAAGAGATTGTTCTACTATATATGGCTCTCGTGTTAATTACATCAGATCAAGATTTGAGATTCATATCAAGATTTTGGCAGACACTTCAAAAGCAATGTGAACGAAATTAAATCTGAGCACTGCTTTTTACCCACAGATTGACGAGCAATCAAAAAGGACGATATAGACGTTGAAGGATTTACAAAGGGCATGCGCGATGGAATTTCAAGGCAGTTGGGAGGAACACCTATCTTTGGCAGAATTTACATACAATAGTAACTACCAAACGAGTATTGGCATGGTACTTTTTGAAGCATTATACGGAAGAAAGTGCAAGTCACCATCTTGTTAGACAAAAGTTGGAGAGGCAGAACTTATGAGACCAGATATTGTGTAGGAAACGTCAAAGAAAATCAAAGTTATCCAAGACAAGTTAAAGATTGCACAAGATCGCCAAAAAAGCTATGCAGATGCAAATAGAAAGGAATTGGAGTTTCGTGAAGGTTATGGGGTATTCTTAAAGGTCTCTCCAATGAAGGGAGTAGTGAGATTTGGGAAGAAAGGGAAACTTAATCCACGTTATGTGGGACCATTCGAGAACCTTGGGAAACTTAACTCCAAAACTTGTGAATGTTCATGATGTTTTTCACGTCTCCATGCTTAGAAGATACGTCATAGATCCAACTCATGTATTGGAACGTCCACCGATTGAATTGGAGAATAATCTGCAATGCGAAGAACGACTTATGCGAATCATGGATACCGTTGGTCAAAGTATGGTGGAAGAACAAATCAAGAGGAGAAGCAACTTGGAAAAATGAAAGCGATATGCGATAAAAATACCCGTATATATTTGAATAATGTACTACTAGTTGAATTTCTAAGTTAGATAGAATCAAGTCACGAAAATAATAAGTGAATAGACGCAACGTTGATCAAGTTTGGAAGACCAAATTTCTTAAGGTAGGGTGGATGCGAGATCCCGACCCACGAAAATAATATTTAATTTTGAATTTAATGACTTATAATTTCATGGTAGTTAGTAAATTTGATATATATTGACTCACACTACTCTAGTGCTTAAGACGTCGTTGTACGTACCATTGCAGAAAATTAGGACATTAAGGAGCATGACTGATAGAGGCGCCTGAGCCTATTTTGTCAAGTACAAGTATGTAATAGATTAGCTATATTTTTTAAAATGGTTGGGCCGAATTTGTGGCCAGAATAGTGGTTATAAGATACTTATCAATACTATAAAATACAACTCATTTTGAATCTTAAATCTATCTTCCGCTATTTATGGTTGATATCTATTTGAGTGAATCTAACGGCTGAGATTTCACTTGAGATTATTTTTTCTTCTTAAAACTATCACACCTCTTTCTTTGAAATCTATTTGAGAGAATCTAACGGCTCATGATTGGACTGCATAATTGTAGTCCAAGCGCCGCTAAATTACCCTAAGTTGACCTTAAATTAGTTTAATTATGTCTTTTTATTATGATTCGTACTTATAATTGTGTTCAAGTTCATTGTAGGTTAGTGTTGATAAAAAGAAAGAATTAAAGCCATAAAAATACAACGGAGTGTGAGCACATGTATCGAGAGCCATTGCCAAAATTATCTTAAAGAAAAGTGTTCATCCATAGCTCGGAATGAAATGGAAGATGCACCATTGGAAAGATCTTGAAAAATTGTATAAAGTCACATCTAACGAGCATTGCGAGAATTGGACTTTAAAGACTCCAAAATGGGGGATATGAAGAAGATGAAAAAAAATCAAAGAAGGGCAAAATTACACTTAGTGTTCGAACACCAGTGTAAGAAGGAAACCAGCGTTCGAACTTTGGGAAGAAAAATTCAAAAGTTGTACTTAGCGTTCGAACGCTGTAACACAAAGAAAATGGGTGTTCGAACGCCAAGAAGAAAAATGGGTAGCCACCTTTCGAACCCTCTGTGTAGGGTTTGAATATATCGAGAACTGAAAATTGGAATTTTGTCTTACCGTTTAAACCCTCTATACAACTTTCCAACGCTGGACAGGAATTTATAACTTATCGTTCGAATGCCAACAGAAAAATCTCAGAAAATGAACTTACCGTTCGAACTCTGGATGAA
>BRYE01000018.1:7285000-7287500 GCA_030159115.1 Actinidia arguta var. hypoleuca
ATACATTGAAGTTGGTGATGGTTGTAGATACCACCAAAATATTTTTATGGGGAAGATGCAAGCCTCTCAGATCATCATTCGTGAAAGTGATGGGAGGGCTAGTTTTGGTTATGGGAGCAAAGAGGTTGTATACTTCTTCTTTTGCTCACCCTTTTGCTTCCCGGGCATGAAGTTGAACATCCTCTTGATCCAAACCCTCCATGGATGGTCTAGATGTCTCCAGTGGTCAGCCTGTTGTCAGCATATCCTCTGTCAGGTGAGGTTAGTCTTGAGCGATCAATTACAAACTTCCTCAAGTATACCCTCTTTATCAGGTCAACTATTTGCTCCTTCAATTGATAACATTCTTCGGTGTTATGGCGATGATCTCTGTGGAACTCACAATACTTGTACTTATTTCTTCGATAAGGGTTGGTCCAAATTTTTTTAGGCCATTTCACAAACTCCATGATCTTGATCTTCATGAGCACTTGGGAAATAAGGGCGTTGAGGGGTGGTAGTGTCACCTCTGTTCGGCGAGGAGGAGTGCAAGGATGCCTATCATTAATTCCTCCTCTAGCGTCTCACTCAGATCTTTTATGCTTTACATCACCCTTGTAGTTCATCCGCCATGCATCTGGTTCCTTCCTCTTTGGGTCCTCTTTTCCTCACCCCCTACATTTGGCTTTTGCTAGTTCTTCAGTGGCGATGTATTTATTGGCTTTACCCTGAAGTGCTGACAATGTTTTGGGTATTTTTTTTGAAATAAAATTGAATAGTGGGTCAGGACGAAGACCTTCCATCATTGTCATGATTATGACCTTATTGCTGAAATCCTCTATTTCATGGACGTCTTGATTAGATCGTTTGACATAATCTTTCAGGCTATATCCGTCTTTTTGGTGGACTGTGAAGAGGTGGAAGGCATTCTTCTTCCTGACCTTGTAGCTCATGAAGTTGGTGACAAAAAGCCTGCTCAGATCGCTAAATAAATCGATGGTCCTGGGAGATAACTTCCTAAATCATGATCTCGGCGACCCCTTCAAAGTTGCTGAGAAGGCCTATACATTACCTCATTCAATTTCCCTTAAAGCATCATCAGGTATTTATATGAATCCAGATGGTCCATTGGATCCGTTTTGCGTTTGAACACTCCTAGCTGAGATGGTAGTTTGAATTTGGACAAGACACTAACTCCTATTACTCTCTCCGTGAATGGAGGCTCTATCTGTTTTATTAATGCATCCATTGTGATCGGAACGTTTACTCTAGTGTTTATAGCATTGATTTGAGCATCCAAGTCTTTGAATTTCTGATCAATTGACTTACCGCGGCGTCCGTGCAAACATTCTCTCGATGAGGTGATCTCCCTCGCCTGTGAATTTCCTTGCCCATCTTATCCTGAGTTTTGCTAAAAGATCAGGACTCGGATATTTCAAGGCTCCTCCTTCCAAGTCTAGAGCGAGGACTTTCAGATCGGTGTCGATGACTCTTTATATAGCACCCCTGACTAGCGCTCTAGTGATTTTACGAGTCATGGTTGCCCGATCGGTGAGAATGGCCTGATCGATTGGCGTTTTCGGGGACTAGCGCAGTGATAAGAGGCGGATTATTTGTGGCAAGGTGTTGCACCAAACATGCAGTTAGCTCGTTCATTATCTTGATTTGTTCATAAATTCTGTGCATTTCATGGTGAATGCCTTCGAGATCTAGAGTTTCACCAGCACTTGCCATTGGAGCGTTCTTTTATCCAAAGAACTGCTGGTACTTTGTCTAGTTAGTAGGCGACTATGCAAGTGCTTAGAGTAGAGACCAACATTCCCACAGACGGTGCCAAACTGTTGTGGTCAAAATTTGATAAGAGCAACCAATAGTCAAAATTACTCGGTATTGACCTCAGTAGCCTGCGTAGAGAAGCAAACGTTACTGACCGGTTGAGGCCACTTAGAACCCCTCCGGCATAGAGATGAGATTGAGATGAACTTGCTAGACAAAGCAGAACTTAAAAATTATGTAGTAATATCTTGAAGAAAGAGATTCTCTCCTTTTTTTAGAGGATGGTGAGCGGCTTTTATAGATGGAGATTTCATAGACGTGTTAGATGATTGCGGCATAATCATTGAGCTACTAAATAAGGAAGTTGTGGACGAGGATCGCAGCGTAACGGGTGGTGAGTACCAAGTGAAAAGAGTACTGCAACTATGGGAGACTAATGGAGTAAATCAAGTTCATCTCGGTCTAGGGGTATTGGCGATGTCAATTGCGAAGCAACATATGCTAGCAATTTGGAATGCTGGGAGAACACGGACGACGTATGGCTGCTCGACAGGTTGATTGGCGTTTGCGAGGTCTATTGGCGACGTGACTTTTCTAGACTGGCGATACGTCTATCTTATGAATAACGAGGCAGCATGATTAAGTATATGAAAATCTACTCCTCATCAGATATGAATGTGATTTTAAAACTATGTTTGGATTAAATATTTAGTATAAAAAAAATGAGAATGAAAAGGTTAATAAA
>BRYE01000018.1:7297500-7302500 GCA_030159115.1 Actinidia arguta var. hypoleuca
TGTGGCAACCAAACTCTTTTTGTCGACTCACAGGATCAAGGCCATGAAAGAGATGATATCGAGGAGCAACTTTATGAGCCCGACCTAAAAAATCTTCAAGAGTTTGACGAGGATTGTGCGGAAGGTGATATCACCTTAGGAGTTGTTAGGTGTGCTTTGACACAGACTAAGGAAGACGATGATTGGCGGCATAGTGCGATCTTTCACACTTACATCAAGTGCAGAGAAAAATATTGCAAAGTCATTATTGATAGTGGGAGTTGTATCAATTCTGTCTCTTCATCCACTATCTCCTGCCTCGGTTTAAAGTCAGTTCCTCATCCAAGTCCATACCATGTCTGTGAGCGAACTTCAAAATTGAAGACTTGGTGCAAAAAAAAATCAATGACATTAAGAAACGAAAACCAAAAGCATGATACAAAGATAAACTTAGGTATCTAAGTATGAATACATCTGTAGCAAAAAGTTCTACATAAGACAAACCACAATGCAATCTCAAGCTAGCTCAAAACCATAATTGTGTTGAAAAAAGTGCGTTGATTTTTCTTTAAAACTACCAGAAAGTTTCAAAAAGAATTGTAGAAATTTTATAAATACAAAAAAAGAAGAAGAATAATTAATTTAAATAACAAATAAAACTTACAAGATTGTAATGTAGAAATCAAAATTGAATGGTTGAAGCCTGAATTAGATTTAGTATCCTTAAGCCATTTACGTCCTACTGATGGAATGCGATGTACGACTCTCAGAATACAACAGTTTCAATCTTCGGATAGTAGTACTCCAAATCAGAAAATCACGGCGAACCTTCAAGTGTTTTTTCTTTCTCTAGAAATGAATACTAAAATGTAAAATGTTCTTATACAAGTTTAGTAACTTTCTAATGTATTTTGAATGAATGAAGAATGCTGAATGATGGTGGTGGAAATTTATAGAAGTCTTCACACCTCTTAGAAGAGGTAGGATGCCTTTTTGGAGGGTCACTACTCTTTAGAAAGACGCTCATTCGGCTAAACAAACACCCATTTGCTCTAATCAAAAGATTGTGACTGTTCGCGAATTTCGTGTAAATTCAAAACGACGTGATTAATATAATTAAAATATAGTGTAATTTTTAACTGTTTAGAAATTAAAACAATTGAATAAATTTTCTTCAAAAAATTAATATTCAATTAAGCTCAAGCTCGAACCAAGACGGGTCGGCAATGGCGACGCAGTCACACATGGGTCAGAATCATAGGCTAATGGACCAAGCCCACTTTGTACATAACTTCCCCACCCCCCTAAAAACTTGAGATACCCAAGGTCCCAATTTTTAGAGGCCAAACTTGAGTTTATATGCTCACTAACTTTTTTTCATTTTTCCAATGTGGGACAAAATTTTCTATCACATTTTTTTTTCCTTTGCAATGAAGCTTATTTGATAAACATTTTCTCATTCAAATCAACTCTGTTTTGGACAAATGAATACACTAAATTTATCTACTCATTTGGGAGAACACGAATCAATTATTGTTCATCTAATTTAGTGTATGTAACTTAATAAAATTTTAGTCCTAATATGTGTTCACAACACTTTATCAAAACCCAACTTCTAACAAATTGTTCAAAACTGTGAAGTGATGAGAATTACTTCTCAATTACAAATAGTGCAAGTCTAAATCGGTTTATTAAGTTGCTGCACCAAAATGGCAGTCGGTTGGTCTCTCAACTTTGATGTGAGGAGTTCAATCCTTGTTGTCTTGTGTTGAGAGATGTCTTATATTTCTTTAGAGTTACTATTAAGGCCTCTTATGGAGGTGGAGGGGCCGAGGCCGCTGCACTAGCCCAAATCTTTTGGGGTATTTATCGTATTATCGGATTAAGGTTTGGAGTAAGAGAGGATGAAATCTGAGGGAAAGCGTCGCAATCCTTGTTGCCTATATAGTGTATTTTTCTTCTCCCTCTCTGCCATGGAGGTAGGTACACTATCGAACCCCGTAAATCTTTGTGTTGTATTGTGCGTGTGGTTGTTTTTGTTCGTTCTTTATTGTTTTCCGATCTTGTTATAGCATGACATCTTGCCTACTCAACAAAAGATAAAATAAAAATAGAAGTTCCCACATATTAGGTAACAACCCTCTTTGGATAATTTACTTTCCTTTTCAAACTATTCACAAAATGAATTGTATTCCACTTGATAATGATTAACGCCCCAAAGAGAAAATTTGCAGACAGCACCAATGAAATGAGACCCAGAAGCTTTGAATTTATATCACATAAGCCTTCTGATTAACCTCCAGTACTTTGTTCAAGTGATGCAAAGATGGAAAAAATCAACTTCACCTTATGGAAGGTCCGTTATATAGACTTCAATTCAAAGGCAAAGTTATATCTACATCCTTAATTGTTGTCATCTTTTTCACTATCCAAAAATGATTTAAGAAAAACATGACAATGAAACTATCAGCCAATCAGATCAACAAAACAAAATAGGTAATACAACTTTATTTACTGAACAAAAAAAAAAGACCAAACCCTTGAGGAACAGTAAAACAAGAACACAAATCTTATATATTGCTCAATTCAACAGTACTCATGAATAATCATAACAAAAAAATGAAATGTACTATGCTGCTGAAAAAACTGGAATCTGAAAAAGAGGGGCACACCTTGAGATAGCCCTAATTCTTCAACCATGGAGAAACCCAGAAAACCATCAATTCAGTGAAAGAAATCGGTTCAGCGAAAATGGTTTTTCCTATAACCCTTCAATGATCAAGAACCCAAATAAAATTAACCAATGATGAAAAGATTAAGCAGGAGGAAAAAGGATTAGGTTTGTGTTTGCAGAGTCTCTGTTTTTAGTGGGGGTGAGTATATTTGTGTTTGCAGAAGGAAATAATAAGAAGAGTAACTGAAATGACAAAAGTATCCTTGATTTACTTACAATGTTATGCTATGCAAAGGGGTATTATTGTCTCGTGGGATTAGGCAACAACATAAGCACGTACAGTAATGGACTCCAATTTTTAGAATGTTTGAACATATAATTGCTTATTTAAATATAAAAGTTGAAAAATCTTTAAAGTAGAGTTTTCAAAATTTAGTTTTTTTTTTACTTTTTATAAATTATTTTTATAGCTGAAACAGAAGTAAAAATTGTGTCAAACACTTTGACACAATTTTTAAAACAGGAAAACAAAAGTTGCAGCTAATAAATTCTATTAAACATGCATTTTGTTCATTATTTTAACTCGTAATTGATTGAAATAATAGATACAACTGCTTTAAATGAAACTCACTGCGATGACCTCAGATTCCATTGTTTTAACTAATCCGACCCAGTTGTGGATAAATAAATTTATTTTCATATAAATTTATTCATATAATTGGTAGCGAATGATTGGTGAGTGGAAAGCATTCTTGTGTTTGATTGGATCTTGAGTACCTAAAAGCTGGATTAGGAATTCCTTCCGTTTTTTGGTTTTGTTAGTGGTTATTAACAATTTGAGATTAATAAGGTAAGCAATTTATTGAAACACTGGTGTCAAAGTTGAAGCATCATTATTGAGTAATTTATTGTTTGTTTAATCCACAACTTGTACAAGTTGCAGAAGCATGTGCTAATGTTAGGCAGCCCAAAGCAAAAAAAAAAGGGGATAAGAAAGCAAAATATCATGCCACCATCATTATACACTTAAAGAAAGTACTCCATGGATGTGCATTTTATAACTATTTAATAAAACCAAGTAGCGGAGTTTATATCGATCCTATTATCCTAACACCACATAGGATAACATTACTTGTTACTCTTATCAAATCTAGATATCAATTAAGGAAAATACTAAGTAAAACTTAGCAGTGGTTATGGTTCAAAAAGTATATAGAAATATGTGAAATATATAAAATAAGGTGAAAGTGTATTAGAACGCATGAAATATGTATTCATTTTTTATTTTATTTTTTGACTTTTTGTGATATCGGGCTTAGATTAGCATGTTGTTAATCTAATTGATCAAATCAATATTTGGACAACAAGCTAAAGTAAAAACACATGTATCTTGCCAGATCATTTATTAATGGTTTGGCACATTCAATTTCGGGCAAGGCGTGGGTCCGCCCCAAGCCCATTGGGCTGAATTGGACATAGTTGGGCGATGTTATTTTAACAAAGTGCTTAAGCTTATACTCTACTGACGGCCCAAAAGTATTTAGGATTTGAGCTTGGGCAGGCTTGTGCTCGGATTTCTTGGCTTAGGTTTGAGTTTAAACTCGAATTTAACTGCCCCGTCCCGTACTTTGCAACCATTTTTTTTTATTTGGTTTCAAATTTCGGGCTTTCGGCTTGAGCTTAGAGTGGATTTTGTGATTGGAACCCTATCCCAAGCCATATCCCTAACAAATGGGCAGTCTTGTTTTAGCAAAGCTACATTTCATCAGTCAAGATATATTATATCTACCATAATAACCAATTCATTAAGGATCATAAATGGGAGAGTATTACAAAATTTATTCTAGGATAAAGTAATTTATTTGTGAAATCTTCAATATTGTCGTCCAACGGAGTTATTTATTTATTTATTCGAGACAAGATATTATTTGTTCAACAATATGTATGTATGTATTTATGTATATTTCAATATTATTGTGTATATAGATAGATAGATAGATAGATAAATAGATATAGATAGATATTGTTGAATTAATGAATTGATTTCGATAAAATAATATTTTCTTAATTGCAACACACAATAGAAATTAGAATAATTACACTTTGCACCTTGTATTTTACACAAGTTTCATGTTTTCTCTTTATTTTTAGTTATTTCAGTCAACCCACTTATAATTTAAGTCAAGTATTAATATGGTCCTTTTTGATTATTTTTTTTTCAATTAAGTAATGCAAAGATGCCACGTGGCCTTATGAAAATAGTTCATGAGGCCACATGATCTCTTTATTGAATGAAAAATGGACAAAAAGACCATATTGACACTTGCGTAAAGTGTAAAGAGTGATT
>BRYE01000018.1:7307500-7310000 GCA_030159115.1 Actinidia arguta var. hypoleuca
AATTTGGGAGTTTTGTGTTGAGATTTTTAGCTTCCCTAAAAAATGTTATCTCGATGATTATTAGTAACCAGTGTGACATAAGCAGACTGAACGCATACCTTTTATAAGGCTGATATATTTATTATTACGTAATTTAGAATTGTTGGCCAAGCAGCTTTCACGAATAAGCAAAGATGGAGTTTCTCACATAGTTGTCCTGAATCAGGTTCGATTAGTCAGGATATGTTTCGGGTACTGATAATGTTTTCACTTGAAAGCTTCTTTTCTTGTCTTTTCCCCGTGATGAAGGAAAACTACTCTCATTTTTTGGGAATATTTGAGTTGATGACTTGTTGCTACTTGGTAGCTTTAATTTTTTCATTAATTACGGTGGGGTGGTGGATTACCCAATATGAAGGAGGAAATCGAAAATGTACACCTACAGCGGCGTATCAGCGGTTAACGATGGCTCCTAGGAGATATTGGTGCTTGACCGAATGCTTATTATTACGCAATAGAATGCTTATCTTGAGATGATGCATATGCCATTTCCTAATTTTTTTATCCATTGGGAGACAAATGAGGGAGGAATCTGATCAAAGTCCCAAGATCAATTGTCAAGATTGATGGATCAACACAACAGCTAAATACTTGCTTGATCTATTGCGCAGCACGTTGGATCCTTCTCTGTTCAATTGTTGTTTTCAGAAGCAATGTTGTGAAATAAATTTTTTAAAATTTGTTCGGTTGACGGAGTTCAAAACTTTTTTAAGAATTGTTTTTGGGAAAGAACAGATTTTTCAAAAAACATTTAAATTATATCTTCATTTGTTATAAAATAATTTCTACCAATAAATAATGAATATATAAAAAAAAGCAGCTTCTAAAAAATTGTGTTGCGAAACTAATTCTCCGTGTCGAGAAATCTTTGTTTCGCTCATCTAAAGAACGGTTCTCTCTCTCTCACTCTCTAATATTCCTATGGAATACATGCATGCGATCATAATGAAATGGAAATCACAAAAGATGTTTTTATGTTTTTCAACTTGCTCTTAGTTACCATGTCAACCAGGCAAATTAGAAGTTCCTAGTACCCACCTAGCTAGTTGTCACAGGCAATTTTCTGACTCAAAATTGTCCTGCGATGGCACTAAGTCTCAACGCTTAGTCTCAGCCAAAACGTCCACAAACGCACACACACGTTTGAGGTTTAGGAAAACAAAATCAACAAGTAATATTTATGAGTCACAACTCAAAATTTTTATTGGACTAACAGTATAACGAATACACTTAGAACTTTCTAGGCTAGAACACCAATTCTCTACCTTAGAATTTATTCAAACTCTCTACACTCTTTTTCGTACAGACTTTTTACCTAATTTATAGACAAACAAAATAGTTACAAAATACACAGCACGTGCCACATGTCTTGGCAGTTGACACCCCCAACTGCCAAGAGAAAAAACTATCTTAACACAAGTCTGTCACATTCATGTAACCCGTAATTGCTCGTAGCCTCTTTGGACTAATGTCCTCAGACACATTTTCTCTTTTTGTTATGCATCCAAGTGTCTCCAGACACCATTCCCCATCGTTTGTTCTCTTTAGAATCAAACTACCGAGAACTGCTGACTTTGCCTAGTATTGACTACCTCTATCGAGTTTTGCCCAGCATCACTGTCTCTACTAAGTTTTGCTGATGCTGCCCAGCCCTGACTACCTCTGTTGAGTCGTGACTAGTTTCCTTTGTTCACATCCCACACTATCCGACATTCAGGCATTACTCCGTTTCTGCCTTGCATTTGCTTCAAAGCATCACTATCTTGATCATATGCCATTTTGTCAAAGCATGCCTCCCTCATGCCTTTGTCATCAGGTTTTAGTCCGGATGCCAACCCACATCACCCTGCGCCAGAGTCTTAAAACTAGAGTTGTAACCTATAACCCCCACCAAAAGAATCCGACATCCTTGTCGGTATGGTCTCTTCTACTTGAACTACATTCAACAATTGCAGTGGATTGACTCTAATTATATTCGAATTAGATCATTCCCTGCTTCCATCATCAACAATGGTTTTCAGCGCCTCACGCTTGCGACAATCATTTGCCCGATACGGCCTGTCACAAATGAAACATCCCTTGTTCGTTTGGCCAGTCTAACTCTATGAGTTACCCGTCTTTGGTTTGAATTTTGCACCATTGTCTTTTCTATTTTTCCCTCCAGACTTGTTCTCCTTGAACTCCGAAGTTGAGGGATTGCCCAACTTGTAGTCAAGCAAACCATCCATAACCACCATTGTAGAGGAAAAATCCTTCATGCCCAAGCAACGCAACTCCAATTGCGCCCAATTCTGCAATCCAGCCATAAAATTGAAGAACTTCTCTTCCTATGACATGTTCCTATTGTCCAACAATAAGGAACTAAACTCTTTCACATAATCTCTCACTAAGCCTGTATGCCTCAGGCCTTGTAGCGACTCCCTTGGAACCTACGATGAATTACAAGATAGGAATTGATCAT
>BRYE01000018.1:7315000-7317500 GCA_030159115.1 Actinidia arguta var. hypoleuca
TTAGAATTGGTTCATTCTGATTTGTGTGGCCCCATGAATACCCAAGCTATAGGTGGTTTTGAGTATTTCATTACTTTCATTGATGATTACTCAAGGTATGGGTACATTTATTTGATGCGCCGTAAGTCTGAATGCTTTGAAAAATTTAAAGTATTTAAGGCAAAAACAGAAAAGCGCCTCATGCTTGGGACAATCCTTTTTCCGATGCAGCCCATCACAAATAAAACAGCTCTTGTTCGTTTGACCAATTTTACTATATGAGCCATCCGCCTTTGGTTTGAATTTTGTACCATTGTCTTTCCCATTTTTTCTTCTAGACTTGTTCTCCTTGAACTCCGAAGTCGAGGCATTGCCCAACTTGTAGTCAAGCAAACCATCCGCAGCCGCTATTGCAGAGGACAGATCCTTCACATCCAAGTGATGTAACTCCAACTGCGCCCAATTCTGCAATCTAGCCATAAAATTGAAGAGCTTGTCTTCCTTTGACAAGTCCCTGATGTCTAACAAAAAGGAACTAAACTCTTTCATATAATCTCTCACTAAGCTTGTGCTCGAGTCTCAAAACTATGGTTGTAACACTAGTACTCTATTTTCATTTTATTCTTATCCAAATTGTACCAACTTCCATTAAAATCATTAAACATTGCTAACAGAATTGATAAATTAGAAAACTTTGTGCATCAATAATGGGATATTGAGAATAAATTCCAGGTTTTTTTTAGCATATATCAACATTTTTTGAAAATTAGGTGTTCATATGATATGATAAATGCAGAAATAATGTACTCTCTCTCTCTCTCTCTCTTTGGTTCATTGTATTTGCCAAAATTATTAATCTTTCTCACTTATACCACCTTTCGCTCCGCACATTATGAGAACAAATTCATTCATTAATTAAAGAAAAAACACATTGCAGATGATGTAAGTGCATGATATAGTGATGTACACTTTAGTATGTGTATGTGAGAGAGAGAGAAACACCGATATAGTAAAATAGAAGCCTGACCTACCCATGAGGGAAAAAAATGAAAAAAAAGCCTCTAGCATCCCCACCACCATTGGATCTTGTTATTTTGTTATTAAAACTGTGTGTTGCTCATATATAAGCAGCAAGCAACTATCACTCACAATCAACCAACCTTAGCAATTCGGGCTTCAGATGGCATTATAGTTCTTAAACACAAACCTCTCCACATAAATTACCATTTCAACTACTCCCTGAGCCTCAGATTAAATATGAGTAACATGAAAGAAGGATCGGGGACAATTGAGGGGTAGAAGAGGGAGGGGAATAGGTCATTGGAAATCGTGCCACCGGAGTTGGGACTTATTAGGAGAGCATGTTTACATGCCTGTAGTTTTGTAGAAGGCATGGGAATTAGGGGCAGATGCCCTCAAAAAAGTGGTCCATTGTCTCAAAGTAGGGGTTGCTCTTACAATAGTCTCACTCTTCTATTACATGGGGCCTTTCTATGAAGGTGTTGGAGGCACTTCCATGTGGGCTATTATGACCATCATTGTAATCTTCGAGTACAGTATGGGTAAGTACTCCAAAAACCCTAATTTTTTTAGAAAATGCTAGTTTGGACCGACATTGCCTAAATTTTGTACGTGCCGAATCCATTCCTCAATTTACGGTCTTATAACTGGACTGGTTATTATAGAATGAATAAATATTTCCAAATTTATTATGTTTCCTATATATTATACAACATAACATGACTGATTATTGATAATTTTTACTATGTTGATAGTTGATAAACGGAAGCTATGGGCATATTGCATGGGGCAATAATCTGCAAATGTTTGATCAGAGTTACCACAACTTTTCTTGCTGGATTTCTAGCAAGTTAGGTTCACTGGATTGCTAGCTAATCAGAAGAAAGATTGGAGCCCATTATTATCAGTGTCTCGGTCTTCTTACTAGGTCTGTAAATTCTTCCATCAAAATTTAGGTACTTCTTACTATGCACAAATTGTACTAGTCTCACAAGTTACTACTTTTTTTTTGTTTTTTCAGCTGCTACAACCACATTTTCTAGATTCATTTCGGTAATAAAGGCTCGATTTGATTATGGTGATGTGACCTTCATCCTGACCTTCATCATAGTCTTGGTGTCTGGTTATCGAGTGGAGAAATTGTTCCATATAGCGTGTCAAAGACTGTCCATAATTGTGATAGGGGTTTGTATTTGCATTATCATAACCATGCTGGGCTGTCCCATTTGAACCGGTAAGAAGCTCCATCACCTTATCGTCTGTAACATGGACAAACTAGCAAGTTCCTGTGCTTGAGAGTCAGCACCAATGCATCAAGGGTCATTAGAGAGTTGGAAATAAATATCGAGACAATGAGGAAATTGACGAAACTAGATTTCTTGAATAAGGAAATGAACAAAGTAATGGAAGATCTACAAAATGAATTAAAGTTCCTTCCCAGTTTAGTCATTGCACCATTAGAACCAAAATCGGAACCTAAAGATCCCAAAAATGACAAGGG
>BRYE01000018.1:7330000-7337500 GCA_030159115.1 Actinidia arguta var. hypoleuca
AAGGATGGCGATCAAAGCCCAAACCCAGGCTAATTTCATAGCTGAATTCACACACGATGAAACTACAACCCTAAGGTAGAAGCTCCCAAAGACCAAGACCAAGATGATGACCCCGCTAGATAGAAGTTGTTTGTGGATGGGTCGTCCAATCAGCATGGCTGTGGTGCAGAATTTGTTCTCTAGACCCCTTTAGGCGAACAGATAGAATATGCTATACACATTGGATTTAAAACCACTAACAACAAAGCCGAATATGAGGCTCTCATCGCCGGACTGAAGGTTGCAAGCATAATTGGGAGTAGAATTGTTGGACGCCTTTAGTGACTCTCAACTTGTGGTAAATCAAGTGCAAGGAGATTACCTCACCAAGGATCTCAAGATGGTAACCTATCTAGATGAGGTGAGGGCCATGTCAATGAAGATCGGAGATTTCAAGATTCACCAAATTTCCCATGAAGAAAACAGGAAGGCTAACCTAGCATCGGCCTTCGATTTCGTCTTGGACAGAAGTGTTCCACTAGAGTTATTTCCAAACCCAAGTATTGAGATCGCTAAAGCCGTCTGTCGAGCAGAAGTATATTCGACATGGATGGACGATATCATTTCATATCTCTGAGATGGAAAACTACCATTGAAAAAACTCCAAGCTTGCCGGGTCTAGTACCGAGTAACCAGATTTTGCCTTATTCGGGAAATCTTGTCAAAATATCTTTTTCAGGATCACTGCTAAGATGGTTATAACCTGAAGAAGTAGATTATATACTCAAAGAGATTCATGAAGGCATCTACGGAAACCACTCCCAAGCAAGATGAATAGTTAGGAAAACTATTTGCCAAGGATATTTTTGGCCTTAAATGGAGAGGGACGCGATGACATACACCAAGAAATGTAACAAGTGCCAGAGTTTTGCTCTAGTAAATCATCTTTTTCATACCAAGATGGTGTCAATGACCAGTCACTCAATAGGAAATTTACCTCAAGCTCTATTATGGAGGAAGTTTTTTATCGTCGCCATAGACTACTTTACAAAGTGGATAGAGGCAGAACCTCTCGCCAAAATACTGAGAGGAACGTCAGGAATTTTGTGTGGAAGAAGATTGTCAGCCGATTTGAAATTTCCAAGGTTATCATCTCAGACAACGTAAAGCAATTCGACAATGACAGATTCAAGTTGTTCTTATCGGACCTCGCCATCTCCAATCATTTCTCCTCGCCTGGTCATCCTCAAGCAAATGATCAAGTGGAAATTACTAACAGAACAATCTTGAGAAATCTAAAGGCAAGGTTAGAAAAATCCAAGAATGAATAGGCTGAAGACTTGTCGAGCATACTATGGGTCTACCAGATCATGAGTAGAGTCCCTATGGGCGAGACGTCATACTTGATAGTTTATGGGACAAAATTAATTATACTAGTGGTGATAGGAATGTCAAACTTCGGGATCTCAAATTTCGACAAGGAAAATAATGAAGCCAAGAAACATTGATCTCATTGATGAAAAGAGGGAGCGAGCTGGGGTACGCCAAGCAGCCTACAAGCACAAGGTTGCTAAATTTTACAACTAGAGAGTTAAACACAGATATTTCCTACCTGGTGACCTAGTCCTGAGAAAAGTCACTATGTCTACAAGAGAGCTCAACACTGGGAAGCTCAGTCCTACATGGGAAGGTCCCTACAAAGTTGTCAAAGTTTCCATGGCGGGAGCCTATTAGCTAGAAGACATGAGTGAAAAGACGTTCCCTCATCCCTGAAATGCTGAACACTTGAAGAAATATTACCAGTAGTCTCTATGTTTGCCCTTCGAAGAGAATCGCTCGTGTAGTGTGATATTTCCAAAGTCCTATGATCGCCAATCCTCATATGGCCACAAGAGTTCGCTGTAGTAATGATTTTGCCAAATCTCCATGTGTATGATTTTGATCGCCAAAGTCTTTATTATGTTCGCCAATCTCCAAGTAATAGTGATTATTTTAATAAAATCACGTTTCTCCAGTTTGACCCTTGTATATCGCCAAAGTTCGCCAGAGTGGGTTATGTCACCAATCTCAAAAATTTTATTGGGCAAAAACTCATGTAATTATGATCGCCATTGTCTATGTGATTACTTTTATTCCAATGAAGTAACAAATTCGTCAATTTCACCATGACATTGCCATTGCTCGCTCAAATTAAAATCACAAGGACCGGCATTGTTCACCTAGTAATCAAGTTTGCCAAGTTAACCTACTTCGCCTAATAGTTGAATTCACTAGTTTCTCCATTTTGTGGGATAACATCATTATGATTTTGATGTCGCCTGCCTCACCACTGTTATCGCCTAAGTTAAGGTTTCCAAGGTTACCTTTTTATTACCAAAATAATATGCCAAGAGTAAAGGGTTTCATAATTTTGTCAAGGCATTAAACTTGCCAAGCAATTTTGTTTGCCAGGGGACTAAGTAATATGCGTCAATTTCACTTCGCCAGTATTTTGATCGCTGTGGTTTAAGTTGATTATCTAATTAAGGTAAATTAAACCTGATAAGTTCGCTAAAACTATTTTAGTTCGCCAAGCTTATCTCACCAGCTTCCTAAGTTTTATTTGCCAAGTTCATAATGTTGTCAATGTGACTAGAAGGTATGCTATAAAAGTAAAGGAGGCAAACAACAAATGTAGGGGGGAAACTACTTTTCATTCATAAAGAAGTTGGAGGATTACACTCTGCCAATGCAAAAATATACAAAAATTTACCAATGTTTAAGGAGAGATTGGTCTGGTATCGCCTCTTTCCTTGTTTTCCTCCTTGTTTTCCTCTTCCTTCTCCTCGAGTAGCTGGGTGTCAATCTTCATTTCCAGGATGTCAAGGTTGGGATGAAGATAGCTGATTTGCCTCTTGCAGAAGTCAAAGTCCTTGCCGAAGTATTTGGAAGCCGTAAACTAAATAGCTTCCTGAAAATCATCCAAGGACTTGAACTCCTTAATGGCTATCTTTTTGGCAATGATCACCTACTATTTGAGTTTCCCAACCGCGACATCTTAATCCTCCTTGATCTTTTTTAGCTCGTTGATAGCCTATTACTCTCTTGCTTGGGCCTCAGCCAACTGTCCTTCCAACTTCTGAGCTTAGGTCATCTCACCCTTGAGCGAGGCAGCCCGACCTTGGTGGAGATTCACCTCATCCCCCATTTCCTTGCTTCGTACAGCAAAGGAAGACCCGAGCACAACCGCCTACTACAAACAAGTTTTTATGATTGCCTTGAATCAATAAACGTATAGGAATAAGAACCGAGATTAAAACCGACTAGATACCTGGCCGACAATGTGGAAGAACTTTGTAACCACGTGATCCAAGGTTAGTTTGTCCACCTTCCTTGTCAGCAAGTGGAATCACTCCCCCTAGGATTTTCTTTACCACGGAGGGACTCCCCAACATGGAGGCTTTGGGCCCACGAATAGCACTAGGATTGGCCGAGATACCCTCCCCGAGAACAACAGCATATGTCTCCCCTTTGTTTGCTGCCTAAGTCGGCGTTGCCCTCTTTTTGTCCTTGGGCAGCGAGATAGGCCCCTTCTTCTTGGCGTCAGAAGCCATTTTGCCCTTCTTGTCGGGGGTGGTGTCAGGCGTCTTGCCCTAGGGGCGTCTTTCGTAAATAGTGATCCCTTTTATCACCGAACTTGCTCCCTGGGATCCTTCCACCATCTGGGCAAGCTTTTTCAAACTAATTTTCTTTGACATAACTGCAAAAAAGGAAATTAAGGTCAATCAATAGAGGAGATAAAGTACTTGGGAAAAAGGAGACAATACCATTTGATCTAAGCTCGGGGGCAGCCCTAGATTTGACCAGGCCTTCGATTTAGAGCTCGAGCTTAAGCTTGAACTGTATGGTCCCAAACCTAAGATAGGGTCTCGGATTTTTTTCCCTAACAACCTTAATAATGTTAGATCAGGAAGGCGAGGTAAGGCTCGCCTCATTTTGATAGTTCCTTTATATTCTATCGATCCATCTTAAGAATGGTCGCCTCAGCAAGGTTCATCTAGAGAATGATGAGGCTCACCCTCGTTGCTCGCAAATGGAGCGGCAATGCTCGTCTGTATGTCCTCACCACTGTCCCCACCACTGGATGCCATTGAATTAGTACGGACTGAAAACACCTACAGAAGTACTTATAATCAAGAACATCCTTGATTGTAAAGAAGTCCCCATCCTCTAGCGAATCCAAAATATCCCCAAAACTTTTTTGTTTTGCCTTTGGTAGGACGGGCGGTTTGTTGCATTGTTTACCTGAAAATGAAAGAATACTCATTAGACATAAGCGAGAGAAGCTGCACTTGTGAATTGAAAAAAAAATGACTTAGCAGGTGAGAACTAACCTGGGATGCCCCATAACCTCAGAACCCTTGGAACCCTATTCTCCCCGGATATCCAAGGGGGAACTCCCAATCATCTCCTGAGATAAAGAAGAAACTCTTCTTCCATCCCTTGATGTTGTTGGGATATCCCCGAGCAAGGTCTTCGCCGACCTGGCCTTGAAATAAAGCCATCCAAAGTTTAATGAAATAGAGCCATCCAAACTCGTTAAGGGAAATGGTAAATTTATGAGCTCACCACACAACTATTGCGTTGGGGACGAGCTGAGCAGGATAAGTATTGTAGAAATACAAAGTTTTCCTAATGATAGCATGGAGAGAAAAATGAAGACCGGCATGGAAGGCTGCCTTGTAAAAGGCCACCCTGCTTGGGTGAGTAGACGCTATGGCCTCGTCCGCCTTAGGAAGCCTAATTTGAATGATGGAAGGAAAAGAGAATAACTCTTTGAGACAATCCAACTCGCCTTGGGACATGGTGTTAGTCTCCCTCTCAATTGGAGGGAGATCATCAGCTGAGGGTCTAACCTCGAGACTAGGGGTATCTTTCCTAAGGGAGGAAGGAAGCTGGGTAATTTCATCAGCCATATATGATTTCGCACCTAGGTGGTCGGATATCTAAGAAGGTAAGGAATTCTTTAAGTCTCCTACGTCAGCTTTACTGGACATACACTAAAGACTATAAAATTGGAGAAAAGTCTAACAATTGATACTTACTAAATCGAGGCGAGATAACGATCGCAAGGTGACAAGGGTGAGGTGAAGGTCGGAACAAGGACAACAGTTCGACAACGAAAGCAAGAAGAGTGCAAATTAGTGGGGAAGCCCCATATTTATAGAAAGGACCGAGGGCTGAGATCTATCTATTCCAATGGCCAGGATCACATAGCATTTTGAATACCGAGGTTGATACTGCCACTCCCTCCAAAATGTCATTCCGCCATTAATGCTTTCGTCCACGTGTCCACCCATAAAGATATATCATCGTTAAGAGGCCACGACATCTACCCGCATTCCATGATTTACAACTCGACAATGCCAAGTATTTTACCTTGGCATATCGAGTCGGGGTGAAATTGATAAGGGATAAATTCTTCACCTATTTACCCAACATGAACCACCTCGCCTCTATGAAGATCAGGTTGCCAACTCCTCTCATGACCGATATCAGACTCGCCCAAGCTCCATGATTACCAGGAGTGCTTTGGAGCCTCACCTCGCCATCTATCGAGTGGATGAATATAACAAGAGATCTTACCTCCTCCGGTGATCACTTCGCCTATATCCGTGAGCTCGTTGATTATTGCTCCACCTCGCCATCCACCTCGAAGATAGCATGACCTTGGAAGGCTACCTCCGTGAGACTCCTTCTCCACTACGTCACCTATAGTTGCGATTTGTTCTTTAAATGGCATCTCCCTATTTTATCTCCTATATCCGCGGGATCTCCTTCCATATTTAGCTACCCAAGAATCTCTCCGTGATCTTCTTGCACGGCTATCCATTCTCCAACTATAAAAATGTCGTTCCCCCCATCATAAAAAGGGTTTCATTAACCTTGCCTCGGCCGATCATGTTTGTTTCCTTGCACGGGTTGCCCAAGCCATTGCCTAGGTTAAGTACCGAGGTCACGAACAATTTTGACTATTGATTACTCGCTCCCAAATTTCTAGCACAACAAGAGTTATGGCGGGTTATGGAGGGATCAAATTGTAGGGGAGCTGATTCTTATTTGGAAGCCCCATTCTGATTTAGTGAAGGTCCGAAAGTGAATGCATTCAGGAAAAAGACAATGTGTGGCGGTGTCATTAATTGTGAAGTAGTTATGGACATTTCTAGCAATCCAAATCAACTACTCTAACAATGAGAAGGGTAAACTTACCATTAGTTCCTATTGTTTGAAAACGGTTTCACTTTGGTCTTTAAATTTTTAATTTAAACAATTCTAATTCTAATTCTAATTTGATTTCAATGTAGTCCACAGAGTTATATATTTGGCTCTTTTTAGAGTGCAATTTTATCATCATTGGTCCTTATATTTTGACTAAAGTTTAACTTTCAAAAACTGAAAAATGTGAGTCTTCACGTGTTTGATTTTCATTGACATTGTAACGTTAACAGGGGCCTAAATATGCACCAGGATCTTAATAACTTAAATTAAAAATATGGGAACCATACGTGAACTGTAGACAAACTGCAAGGACAATAGTAAAATTAACCCATTTGGGAAATCAATTGGTCATCGTCTCTCGTCGATGCCATAAACCCCAACAGTCAGAACTATCGGCTCTGATTGTTCCCCAGACATAAAAGAGAGAGAGCATAGATCTAAAAATCAGTTTGTAACGGTCGTAATGGGCATTACATAATGATAACGACTGGCGCTGCTCTGATTATATTCCATTTGTAATGGAGAAATTCGAATCACATCCGTAATGGCTGTTACGGTACGTTACACGTCGTAACAGCTGTTACAGTCCGTTATTTGTAGCCCAGAAGTGTAGTTTTGAGCCCATTCCTATTATTTACAGCCCAATTACAAAATCTGTCTAGAAGAGTAATTTTTTTTTAGTTTGAATTTTTTTTGAAGTCATATCATATACTACTCGACCAAATCTAAGAGGCCCTAAAATTTGAGTATTTGGGGGGGCCTAGGCCATGGCCTGGTGGGCCTTAGCCCAATGGCGGCCCTGCTTGTCACTGTCGTCCAAGGCGACGAGCTTGCCGTTTCGAACCTTCTTCGGCACCATCGGAGCGATCATCCGCACCGATTGGTAGAACTTCCAATCTGGTATGAATTGAAACACGACCTGGATTTCGCTGTCCTTGAAGCATGGCTTGATTTTAGGGATTTGTTTGATCAACAGTGCTCACTTACGTTGGATCTAATCTGTGAAGTTTACTTCGTTTATGCAGCAACAAGGTATTTATATTGTGCTTGAGTACCAGATTTGCCTCTATTGTCATTGAAATTTGCATAAATGCCATTACGTTTTTATTTTTGATAAATTATACTAACTTTCCTAAGATTTATAACAAATACATTTTGCCCCAACATTTTGGACATATGCAGTTACTTGGAAGCATAAGGTTAGATAGTTTTAGAAAGGAATAAAATGGGTATTCTTGGTATTTTAGTTTTATGACATTATCT
>BRYE01000018.1:7355000-7357500 GCA_030159115.1 Actinidia arguta var. hypoleuca
TCTTAGACTAACGAGGAATTTGATTTTCTCATCACCTCCTATTAATTTCAAATTCCAGGTTAATATTTCCAAAATTAAAAGTAAGCTTAAATTAATTTTCCTAAAATACCATATCCTGGCATTTGTATATATATATATCAACGTATGGATCCTATGGAATATATAATTTTCAATGCTGCCCTCAACAGTTAATTTTCCCTCTCCTCCTCCGTGAAGTTATGCTTGATTTTAGGGATGGTATGCATTTCCAAATATTTGCAGATAGTACACCCAATTAAGATTAGAAACAATATGAGATTTGCAATGGAAATAACTTCTTTATTTTTACCATAGAATCATACCATGTTGAGCCATTAAATTGATCAGGTCTACTGGTCCAATTGTTGCGAATGGAAATGATTTATACAAATTCTTTCCACAAATACATATTCATAGACTTTTATTAGAATAGTTTTTAGTTTGTAACACCTCTAAAAATATATATATATATTCACCATTAACCGTACACAAATATTATATGTTACTTTACATATTTTGATTCTTACAAATTATGACTCTTATAAAATAAAAGCGAAACAAAGAAAAAAAATATTTTTCTTATTTATAGTTAATATGTTTGATGGAATTTTAATTGATTTTTTTTTTATGTTTAGGATCTTTAGTTTTAATTGCAAAAAATCTAGTTTTAATAATTTTAGAATTCTAATTCGTATATATATTTAGTTTTTAAATCAAATATAACTTATGTAAATGATTTAATAAGTGATAATTAAATTGTATCTATAATTTTATAGTCAAATTATTCTAATCATTACGATAAAAAAAATGCTTGTTATACACATTGATATTTAACTTTTCTTTAAGAGAGAAATATTTAAAATTTTATATTTTTTTTAAAGAATATTTTTAAGAGAAAATTACAACAGGATCTTTTAAAAATACTTGTTCTATGAAAAACCTATAGTAAATAATTACTTCTCAAAAAGTTCATTTTGAATAACTATCTACCTAACAATAAAAAAACGCAAAAACTAATAAATTATCAATATATTTTTATTTTGAAAAATATTTAATTTATAAATTATCGTATGAACAAGATTATCATTCTACAAGATAACAAATAATAAATTATTAAAAAAATTAAAGAAAAAATATGAGAAATTATCAACTAAACAAGAGAAGTTCTTAAATATATTTTTATTCCACGTGATAAATAAGAGAAATTCTCAAATATTTATACAGTGCAAACTGACATAAATATATCAATTTCGATTGGATAAAAAATATTAAGAAAAAATAAAATCAAAACTCCACATGAATATAAAAGAAAAGTTCTCAAATATTTATTTTATGCAAATTGAGAAAATACCACATCCAATATAATTAATTCATAATTATTGAAAAATAAATAACTTCTAAAATGATTAGAAGACTTTTGTGAATACAAATCCAGACCGAATTATGTATACCTTATTTTTAACCTTGTTGCATGGGTCAGCTACTAATTAATTGCAAACAAAACCAATTTTAATCCACAACTCATTTAGATAGGAATGTTTTTTTTATTATTATTATTTCAAATTAAGCACAAACATGCCTTTAAATGAGATTTTGATCAATATTTATCACCTATCAAGAAGAATATACAAAATATATTTGAACAATATTTATCACCTATCAAGAAGAATATGCAAAATATTTCAAATGAAAAATGAGAGCGTCACGTTAGGTAAGTGACAATTTAGAACCCCGACTTAGCAGCACTATATTTCAAATTAATCACAATGAGTTTTGATTATTATGAATCCATAACTCCTATACATCCTCTAAACTAATGTTTATTTTTTAATTTCAAATTACTCACAAACGTGGCTTTAAATGAGTTTTGACCAATATTTCAAATTAATGGAGGAGAGAAAATTATCTTTTTTCCTTTGACAAATAAAGTTACCTTCCTAAATCTTTATGCGCTTTTTACAAGCTGATACTAGAGAGGTGCTACAGTTACACACTTTTATTTACAACATTTGTACAACAATACAAAATGACGTCGTTTTGCCTGAATATATGCAAAACGACGTCGTTCTATTTAAAGGTTAAAAGCGCGGGTTTTAGTGGAACGACGTCGTTTTGCACTTATCATATCAAAACGACGTCGTTTTGATAATGTTGTACAAATGTTGTAAAACATTTGTTGTAAACCTAGCATTTCTCCTGATACTAGAAATTTGATTTCAGATAAATATGAAAGCCTCCTTAGTTTCTGGAATTGCTCTACTTTATCTAACAATCGACAATGACCTCCCATCCATCAATGAGTCGATAATAAACTTGAAGAAGAATGATGAATGTAACATTTTGTCCTTAGAAAATACCAACTATGCCCTGTGGAAAATAAAATATTTTATCTATTTTTTTTATTCACACAACCAAACAGAATACATTCTCTTGATTTCATATGACTGCAATTAAACGAAATCACCCCTTTCTCCCGCAATTG
>BRYE01000018.1:7367500-7372500 GCA_030159115.1 Actinidia arguta var. hypoleuca
TTCGAAGGAAATGTGACACATTCGCTCAGATGGATTAAGTTACCAGTAACCTTGGGGACAGAGCCTCACCCAACTACTGTTTGGCAAGACTTTATCGTGGTAGATTGTTCTTCACCCTACAACAAGATTTTAGGTCGCCCAACTTTAGGAGGAACCAAGGCGATCATCTCAACCTACCACCTAAAATTAAAGTTTCCCATTTTAACAGGGGTGGGTGAGGTGAAAGGCGACCAGAGAAATCGACGATGGCAAGATGGAACCTTTAAGGGATTAGGGGGAACAGGTTATCCTGCTAGACCCCAGAGAAATCGAAAATACTAAACCCCTTGAAGAAACTATCCCGATCTCCATACACCCAGAATATCCTGATTGCCACGTTATGATTGGAACCAAACTTACCAACGAACTACGTTGTGCTTTAGTAGAATTCTTGAAAAGAAACTTTGACGTCTTCGCCTGGTCACAGGGCGATGTCCTGGGTATTGATTCTCGAGTCACCATGCACAAATTGTCACTAACCCCGAACATCCTCCAGTTTGCCCAAAAAAAAAAAGAAAATTCGCCCCCGAGCGAATAAGAGTTATTGAAGAAGAAGTGGCTAAGCTCATTAAAGCCAATGTTATTAAAGAAGTCCATTACCCAGAATGGCTAGCCAACGTTGTCGTCGCCCCTAAGAAAGAGGAAAATGGAGAGTATGCGTTGATTTCACTGATCGCAATAAGGCTTGCCCAAAAGACAATTTTTTTTTTGCCAAAAATTGACTTGATAGTTGACGCCACATCCAAGCATGAGCTCCATAGCTTTATGGACGCCTTCTCGGGTTATCATCAGATCAAAATGTTCCCCCCGACGTGGAAAAGACTTCCTTTATTATGGAAAGAGGATTATACTATTACAAGGTCATGCCGTTTAAATTGAAAAATATTGGGACAACATACTAGAGATTAGTAAACAAGATGTTCAAGGAACTGATTGGAAAGAACATGAAAGTTTATATAGATGATATGCTCGTCAAAAGTATCAAAGCAGCTGATCACATCGCCCACCTTGAAGAAGCATTCGACATCATGAGAAAACACCGGATGATATTAAATCCTTCCAAGTGCATCTTTGGTGTATCATTTGGAAAGTTCCTGGAATTTTTGATAACCAAACGAGGGATTGAAGCAAGCATGAATCAAATTCAGGCTCTACTCGGGATGAACTCGCCCAAGAATATCCATGAAGTTTAGCAGTTAACTGGGCGAATTGCCGCCCTTAATAGATTTGTTTCCAAATCGGCTGATAGATGCCTACTATTCTTCAAAATCCTAAGAAAAAATCAAGATTTCCAATGGAAAGAAAAATTGGAAAGAGCGTTCCAACAGCTTAAGGAGTATCTTGGCTCGTCACCCTTACTTATTGTTCTAACCACGGGTGAAGAACTCTTTGTGTACCTGTCCATCTCACCAACCGCAGTGAGTGCCGTGCTTATCCGGGAAGAGGACCGAGTTCAAAAATCGGTGTATTATGTCAGTAAGGTCTTGATGGGTGTTGAGAACATATATTTAAAGATAGAAAAGCTCACTTATGCTCTTTTGATCGCTGCCAGAAAGCTTTGCCATTTTTTTCAAGCTCATCCCATTACCGTGCTAACTGGTCAACCTTTAAAGTAAATTCTCCAACAATCAGACACCTCTGGAAGGCTTTTAAAATGGTCCATCGAGATGAGTGAATTTCATATCGATTACAAACCAAGAACAACGATAAAGGCCCAAACCTTAGCTGATTTTGTGGCTGAATCCACTCATGAAGCTACTCCAGAACCAGATATGGCTCCCTCGTAGAAAGAAACTCCAACACTATGGAGCTTGGACGAGGATCTACGAAGCTCGGACGAGGATCTTGGCAGATGGATGTTATTTGTAAATGGATCTTCCAATCAGCATGGCTGTGGTGCAGGGCTTGTCCTCCAAACCCCGTTAGGACTACATATGGAGTATGTTATACGAATTGGGTTTAAAGCCACCAATAACGAAGCCGAATACAAAGCTCTCCTCGCCGGGTTAAGAGTCGCCACAAGATTGAGAGTAAATTCCATGGATGCCTTTAGTGATTCGCACTTGGTGGTGAACCAAGTCCAATGAGACTACCTCACCAGGGATACGCGGATAGAGGCTTATTTAGACGAAGTCAAAAGCATGTCCCAAAAAATTAAAAGTTTTTCCATTCGCCAGATCCCTAGAGAGGAGAATAGAAAAGCTGACGCCCTAGCCAATCTCGCCTCCACGTTTGATTTCATATCAGATAGAAGTATACCTCTGGAATTCCTGTCCAATCCAAGTATTGAGATCGCCAAACCTATCTGCCCAACAGAAACAAACTCAACATGGATGGATGAAATCATCACCTATCTCCAGCATGGCGCACTGCCAACTGATAAACTCTAAACTCGTCGGATCCGATACAGATCTGCAAGATTCTACATTCTTCATGAAATTTTATATAAACAATCTTTTTTAGGTCCTTTTCTAAGATGCATCCGACCTGATGAAGCCGATTATGTGATAAGGGAGATTCATGAGGGCATCTGTAGAAATCATTCAAGAGCGGTCACTAGTAAGAAAAGCAATTCAACAAGGCTACTTCTGACCTCGGATGGAACGTGATGCGGCGACATACATGAAAAAGTGTGACAAATGCCAAATGTTTGCACCGGTGAGCCACTTCCCTCATACTGAGATGGTGCCAATGACTAGCCCATGGTCATTTGCCCAATGGGGAATTGACATACTTGGACATTTACCTCAAGCTCCATTATAGAGAAAATTTTTGATCGTCGCCATTGATTACTTCACTACATGGATAGAGGCAGAGCCACTCGCCAAGATCATTGAGAAAAATACAAAAAAATTTGTATGAAAAAGTATTGTCTGCCAATTTAGGATTGCCAAGGTTCTCACCTCAGACAACGCCAGGCAATTCGACAATGATGGATTTAGACAATTTTGCTCGAATCTCGCCATATTGCATCATTTCTCCTCACTAGGTCATCCCCAAGCCAATGGCCAAGTCGAAGTTACCAACAAGACCATCCTACGGAATCTAAAGACAAGACTAGAGAAATCCAAAAGCGATTGGGTAGAAGACCTGCCAAGCATACTTTGGGCATACCATACAATGAGTAGGATTCCTACGGGCGAGACACCTTACTCCATGGTTTATGGGACAAAATTAGTGATACCTGTTGAGATCGGAATGCCGAGCTTAAGGACCTCAAATTTCAACAAAGAGAACAATAAAATCAAGCTGAGGCTCAACCTTGACCTCTTTGATGAAAAAAGGGAGAAAGCAAGAATAGGCCAAACAGCTTACAAGCACCAGGTTGCCAAATATCATAATCAGAGAGTTAAATACAGATCCTTTTTACCTGGCGATCTAGTTCTAAGAAAGGTTGCCCTATCTACTAAGGAGCCAAACATAAGAAAGCTAGGCCTAACATGGGAAGGTCCTTATAAGGTCGTCAAAATATCTAGACCAGGGACTTATTGGTTGGAAGACATGAACGGGAAAGCACTCCCTCATCCTTGAAACGCCGAGCATCTGAAAAAGTATTACCAATAATACATCTGCTCTCCATGACAATTAGATCGCCTGAGCGATGTAATTATAATAATTGTCAATTTATTCCAAGTAATAAATTTTCTCCATTTTTTTTAATCGTCATTATTCGCTGATATATCACCAATTATAGGTTTGATGTCGCCAAAATCAAGATCGCCAATTCATTTTAAAACGACAGAGGCATCTTGATAGCCATTGCAGATATTGCCAAAATTAAGATTGCCCGTTCATTTTAAAACGACATAGGCATCTTGATCGCCATTGTTGATATTGCTTATAAAACGACAGAGGTTTCTTGATCGCCATTGTGGATATTGCTTATAAAACGACAGAGACATCTTGATCGCCATTGCGTATACTACCAAAATCAAGATCGCCAGTTCGTTTTAAAACGACATAGGCATCTTGATCACCATTGCGGATATTGCCAAAATTAAGATCGCCAATTCGTTTTAAAACGACAAAGGCATTTTGATCACCATTACGGATATTGCCAAAATCAAGATCGCCAGTTCATTTTAAAACGACAGAGGCATCTTGATCGCCATTGCGGATATTGCCAAAATCAAGATCTCCAATTCGTTTTAAAATGACAGAGGCATCTTGATCGCCATTGTCATTATGAAATTGTCTCTTCTTCGCCTAATAATTTTTAAAGCCGACTTACATCGCCATATTTTCAAAATTTGTTAACACCATTATAACTAAGGGTGCCCTTTTTATTGCAAATGTATTTGATCTCCAGTTGCCTACTTGGCTAATTGTTTTTCCGTTTCAATTATTAAACTTATTCATGCAAAGTGCTATGCAATTGACACCAATACAAACAAAAATTGCACAAGTAAAATGCTCATTTATTTAAAATGGGTTACACGGCGCCATTACAAGAAAAAAAAATATTAAGAGGGAAGGGGATTTGTATTGCCTTTGTCCTTCTCACCAGTCTCCTTGTTCACCCCCTCTCCCTCTTCGTCCTCATCCTCCTCAGCAAGCAGGTCATGATCGAGACCCATGCCTTCCAAATTAATGGCAAGTTCGGGATGATGGGGACGAAGCTTCCGCTTACAGAAATCAAATCTTTCACCAAAGTACTTTGAGGCAGCATCTTCAACTGTTTCCAAGAAATCCGATGAAGATTTAAACTCTTCCACAACTGATTTTTTAGCTCGGGTCACAGCTTCCCTTAGCTGGACCACCAAAATCTCAGACTTTTCCACCTTGTAAGTAAGGATATCTCTTTCATCTTTTAATTCAGCGAACTCGTCTCTGACCTGTTGCTCCCGAGCTCGGGCCTCAGCTAATTGTTGCTCCAGATTGCCAAACAACATTTGGAGGTGAGAAATTTCATTTTCCAAAGAGGTAGCTCGCCCTTGTTGGAGAGATGCCTCTTCTACAGT
>BRYE01000018.1:7377500-7380000 GCA_030159115.1 Actinidia arguta var. hypoleuca
CCCTTTCTCCATCATTCCTCCACATGATCAGAGTCCACCTCCGTGAGAATTTCACCTCTATAAGAGAACTATCTCCATTAGACTCCAGCTCCATCACGACGCCTATAATTGCGGATTGTTTACCAATTGGCAACCTCCTATGTTATCTCCGATATTTTGGGGATATTCTCCCATACTTATCCTTTTGAGGAACTCATTGTGATCAACTTATACGTCTCATTACTCCGTCTATATAAAAGCCGCTCCTCCATTACAAAATGGTACGCTCAACATAGGCACCACAAACACATTTACTATTGTGCTTGCCCACACTGCCTTTAATTATCTCTTAATTGCCTTGGTCTGATACACACGTTGAAGGGGTTTTGAGCGGCCTCACCCTGGTCAATCACGTTTGTTCATTCTGTGCAGGTTGCCCCAGCTTTAGCCGAGGTCCAGTACCAAGGTCGTGGAGCAATTCTGACTGTTGGTTGCTCTCCCAGATTTTTACCACCACCACAATAATGATGCATTCATTTTTGCGTCATAATCAAATTCTAATTTCTCAATCTCTCTCTCCCAAGCAAGGACTCTATTTCCACCGAATAAAATTTCTCTATTCACATGCACAATCTACATATACCATATTTACCCTTCACCTCTCTCTTTCTCTCTCTCTCTCTCTACTTTTTATATTCTCTATCGCAGATTCATCCCAACTGTCCATCAATCTCGGAGATCCGATTAGGGTCTGTTCTTGTTGACTCCTTCGATTTCTTGGGTTCTCTTTTTCTCTCTCTACGTTATGGTGGGGGCTTGATTTTTAGGGTTTCGATTTCTAAACCCTAAATCATCGCCCCTTGGTGTGTTTCTTTCCCTTTCTCTCTCTAATCTCTCTCTTTCTCTGATTGCCATACCATATTGGGGTTGATATATATAAGACTCGATGGAGATTTGAACCGATAATGACGAGGTTAATCGAAGAAGCTGTTGGTGGTGAGCGGATGAATTTGAGGTCGATGAGGATGAGTTTCATCGTAAGTCGGTTTCGGTTCCGATCGGTAATTGATTCGTATTTGGTCGCTTGTGAGGCATTCTATGAACAACTTGTCGTTCTTTGACTTCAAATTGGGATTTCCCCCCTACCCCACCCAACGGTTTTGTTGTCTTTGTTAGGTATTTTTTGAATTCTTCTTTTTTTCTCTCTGTGGATTGTTCTTTTGTTCTGATCGGAATTGCAATGGATCCCGAGGCAGGTTTGTTGCATAGAACTAAATCGCAGTCGCGGACCGAGACGTGGATACAGTCCCGGTGTAATGGACGCAGACATCGCGAAGGTTACATAACAGGACGCGGTCGTGAATTTTTTTTAGATGAGCAAATTTTTATAAGTTGTATTGTTATGCCTAATTTGACTTTAAAAATAAATTGTACAGTTATTTTATATGATTGTAGATGAATTTTAATATAAGATTTAAAATGTATATAGTGTATTATGCATATTATGTTTGTTTTTAAGTCATTTACGATAGAAATTATTAAATTTTAAATAAAAACACAATTATATTGCAAATTTACAAATGTGCAAAATTAAGTTCTTACCAATAAAATTTAAAAACTCCAAACTAGCAACTTTTTTTAATAGATGATGTACTTTATGAATTCTAAGGCGACATTTAAATCAAGATTTTGGAGAAGAAAAGGAAAAAAAATTAAACGATCCAAATACTTCAATAACTCCTTGATTCAAACATAGCCTTAAAAAACACCCACAAGAATTCCACTTGGTCTTTTTTTTTATTAGTGTTTTCACAAACCATCTGTCACAATTTATTTACTATATTTTCATAGGTTTAAAATTTTAATTTTGAACTTCTTAAATAAAAAAACAGTAGAAATAAGCAGTAGCAAATCTATTTGTTTATTTTTTGGGGTGTGTTTATACTTGACAGCCTCACAAATTTAATATTACAAAATAAATATAAACAAATATAGTAAAAAAAAAAAGGCACACAACTCTCGACCATTCACCTGCCAAAGAAAATACGACATCTATATAGAAAAATAAAGTCAAACAATAATTCACCAATCAAACTCGTCTGTGACCTAGGCAACTCACATCCTCGTAATAGTTAAATAAAATTAATACACTATATATTATAGTTAAATACATAAATGATCCTTCAAATATATATTTTGTGTCACTTTAATTCTTCACAATTATTTTATTAAAATTACTCCTACTTTCATTCATTAATTTAAACAATATTAAAACTATAAACTATTTAAATACAAAATTAAATACATTGGGACAACATATTAGAAACTAAAATAACACAAGTCAGCACTCTTTTTGGAGACTATTAAATACATTGGGGGATAACATAACTTCTCTCTCACCTAACTATTCTCTCTCCCTCCTCTATAGTCCTTTTCTCTCACTCCATTGTAGAGAGAACAAGAAGCAATCCAGCGATCGAGATGATTTTAACACACCGGTCCTCGAATCTGCTGAAGTCTC
>BRYE01000018.1:7385000-7390000 GCA_030159115.1 Actinidia arguta var. hypoleuca
AAAAAAAGGCTGATAAAAAAAAAGAGAATTAATTAAGCTAGGGAGAAGGAAGGAGAATAAATTTTGGGACAGGGGTAGAAAGGTAATATCACGGGGGGACAAGGGGGGGACAAGGAGGGGGGATGTGTCAGGGAGGGGCGCGTAGCATAAGCCGTATGCTTATTTTGGCTTTTGTTTGCATTTCATGTGATCAATAATGCATTTGCGTCGATGAACAGCTGCAATTGAGCAAGAATTTCAATTTTGACAACTTGTGATTTGATTGTTTATGCCAATTTAGAATTATCTGTTGCTCAAATGTTACTCTCTCATTTGATTTGCTGGGTTTAGTGTCGTTAACGTTTCCTTCGTTTTTCTTCCTTTAGTATAATGAAATCTTGGGGAGAGGAGCAATCAAGACTGTGTAAGGTTCTTAGACCCATCCTCAGTTTTTTTTTCCCTTTTAAGTGCAAGTTATGTTGTTTATTATAACAATCGTAATCGACAATAAACAGTCTTGGATTTTAAAACTAATTTGTATTGGTTCCTCTATTACCTATTATGTGCAGGTATAGGGGGTTTGATGAGGTTGATGGAATAGAAGTTGCTTGGAACCAAGTGACTGTTGACAATGCATTACAGTCACCAGAACATCTGGAAAGATTATATTCGGAGGTTCACTTGCTGAAGACACTGAAACATGAGAATATCATTAGATCTTACAGTTCTTGGGTGGATGATGAAAACAAAACCATCAACACAGTAACCGAACTATTTACTTGAGGGAGTTTGAGGCAGTGAGTGTTGACTACCACTTTTCTCTTATTTTGTTGCTTGGCTTCTTCATTTAGTTAATTTGTGTATTGCTTGTTGGGATATAGATATCGTAAGAAGCATAAAACCGTTGATATAAAGGCCATCAAGAATTGGGCTCGGCAGATTCTCCAAGGTTTATATTATCTCCACAGTCACAGTCCCCCCATCATTCATAGGGATTAAAAATGTGACAACATTTTCATTAATGGAAATAGTGGAGAAGTCAAAATTGGATACCTTGGCTTGGCAGCCATCATGCAGAGACCTACTGCACGTAGTGTTATTGGTAATAATCCCCCAACTTCTTAGTAATTTACCACTTTTTTTGAACTATCTTGGTTTGCCTTATTTAATCCATTTGTTTGTAACAGGAACTCCTGAATTCATGGCTCCAGAACTTTATGAGGAGGAATACAACGAACTACAACGAACTAGTTGACATATATTCTTTTGGCATGTGCATGTTGGAGTTGGTAACATGCGAACATCCATACATTGAATGCGAAAATCCAGCACAAATTTATAAGAAGGTCACCTCTGTAAGTTCACAAGCAATAAGCTCTAAAATCTATACTTCAAAAACTGTTCATTTTTAATCTGTTCATAACTGTTTTCCTTTTTTCTTTTATTTTAGGGTGTAAAGCCAGCTTCCCTTCATAAAGTGAAGGATTCCAAAGTCAAGCAATTCATAGAAAAGTGTATTTTTCCAGCCCATATAAGAATGCCTGCATCAAAGCTGATGAAAGACCCATTCCTTTCATTTGAAAACTCAAAGGAGCCTCCACAGCTGCACGGTTTTAAGCTTAAGTTGATTGACGGGCCAAAGCCTGATTCACTCACCATGGAAATAGACACTGTATAAAATAATCTTTCGGTTAGTACTTGTACAAGAAGTACTGGTGAAACTTCTCATGCTTCGGCTTTAGAACTAAGGAGACGCAATGGAAAAAATGAGTTCCAACTAGAAGGTGTGATGAATGATGATGACTCAATTTCATTAACTTTGCGCATTGCTCACTCGCGTGGTATGTAAATTCATCTGCGCTGAAGTCTTGTGATTTTGTCTTAACCATAGTCTAAAAGCTAATTTACATTTTTACCAGGTCAAGTGAGGAATATTCATTTTATATTTTACCTTGGTGCTGATACTGCACTTACCATAGCTGGTGAGATGGTTGACCAATTTGATTTGTCAAATGAAGTGTGAAATTCATAGCCGAGTTAATCGACAGCTTGATAGTAAAACTTGTACCAACCTGGATGCCCTCATTCGGAAATTCTAGCGGTATGCGAAGTCCATACGAGGATTCTCCCCTTTCGAATGATCAAAGCTCCACTCGATGCTCTTGGGTTTCAGGATCTGCAGTGATATCTGCTGAGTCTATTTTCAAGCAGCATGTTGCCACCTCATACGCAAATAACGAGGCCTTAGGAGCCGAGTGTAATAAGGATTTGAATAGGTTTGGGTCTGACAGATGCACGGGTAGTTTCTCTAGATCTGTTGTAATGAATGAAATTGTGAAGAGTTCCGAGATATCTTATCCATGTAGTGCCTTATCAAATGATTTGGGCTCATTGAGCATCTCTAATCCACCTGTAGCAGATGGTGATCAGGGCAATGAGTTGAAGGTGGAGCTTGATGCAATTGACATTCAATATCGACATTTTCTCCGTGAACTCATCAGAATGACGGAAGAAGCAATAGAGAATGCCAAAAAGAAGTGGATATCAATAACGAAAATCTCTGTTGCTTGATGTAAATATATATTTTTCATCATATTTTCTTGATACAGATAAAAAGGGATTTGGTCTACTTAAGCAGATTGTTTATTCTTGAAAATTCGTTTGTTTCAGTAACTAGTCAATCTGTGTAAGTTATTTTTTCGAGTAGTGAATGATTATAACTTTATTTGTTAGCGGTATAAAGTTTTTCTTGGATCAAATTTTGATTGACATCTATTATGGTGGTTATTTTCAAATTATGTGGTTTGATACAATCTAGCCATTTATCAGGTTAAATTCTAGTAATTGACAACATATTTGACCAAGTACAAACATATGTGTGTTATGTCTGTGTGGTCTATACAATTACCTCTCTATTTTTTGATTCCCAGTACATAACCATGCAGGTTTGAACAAAAGTCTGACTGGATGGTCCCATTATTTGGACAAGGCTCATGCTTGAGTGCAAAGCAAAACCTTAACAAGTCTAAAACAACAATAAGGAATGGAGTAAATCACTAATATTATCCTCCTCAGTAGCGGAAGTTTTTGACAGAACAACTTGTTCAATAAAGCAAATTGCTGTAATTGCCAATCTTCGTTATGATAGTTGAAAAAATCCAAACAGATCTTTTAAACAACAAAAAAAAACCAACAAAACAAAAGCAACAGAGATAATAGCACCCCCTGGAGCAAGTTATATTAATTCATCTTTGAGGTTTTATGTGATTTACCAATGCTCCTCAATCCCATTACATCCCTCCTGTCGAAATGATAAAACCATCTCTCTTTGGCACTCCCCTCTTTGGCAATTAATAATGATGATGTAAGTCCACAGGTGCTCTCACTTGGGTTTCAGTCACCGCTCTCCATGTGTCCGACAGAACAACTACAAGCAAGCAGAACGATATGCACAAGCTTATAAAAGGAAGACAATGCCTTCCAGACTAGAACGTAGTAGCTTATAGACTCTTAGATGGTTCAAAGTTTTTCCATATGTATTAACTAGTAACTTTTCAATCATACGTGTGAAAAAAATACATGGTCTGTACTAATTTGTTCAGCACCCACAACGGCTAGCAGACACAAATGAAAACAAAAATAAGAGTTAAGCATCAATAAATATTATTTCATCAATGGTCCCAAGACTTTAACACGTCCGACTGTTACAAGAAACTCTGAGCACTTGACTCTTTTCAGAAACAAACATATCAAAATTGCAACCAAATTACCCAAAAACTAAGCTTTATTTTTTTAACGTTGTAAAGGTCCGAATCAAATATTAAATGACTCCTAACCATCTCCAATGGATCTATTCACTTCAAGGCCTTTAAATACAAGTATCCAATAACATTTGAAGGTTGAACAATACAAGATCAATGGCTAAAAGTTGATGAATCATCACTCCCATATTACACTCTATTTTTTACACATTTGGGAGTTTCTTGAATGAGTTAGAATTTGTTTAATCTACTCTTGGAAGAGCTTGTTCTTCACATACACAGCTCTAACAACACTTGTGAGAAGGGGATAACAAGATTATGATCATCTAAGAGCTTGAATTTCATCATCCTTTGAAAAAGTCCCTTATCCTCAAGGTTTGAGCTATTCCACTCCTATCTACTCTTCATAGAGAATTTGTTTTCAACTTGTATCATCTTCATACACTTATATCCTTATAAATTTGAGTGTAGCTTGGACAAAATTACTTGGTGAGAATTTGAGTGTTCTTCTTGTAAAATCCAAACACTTGTGAGAGTTTGAGTGTTCCTCTAGTAAAAGCCAAATACTTATAAGTTTGAGTGGAACTTGGACAAAACCACTTCTAAGACAAACCCCCTTTGGAAGAACTTGGGAATAAGTTCTTGTGTAAAAGTGAGCTGAGCACTTTGTAAATCAGCTCTCACATTGTAATTGTTGATTGCAAGTAGTGGAAGAAGATCTTGCGGATGTTAGGATTTAGGATTGGTTAGGATTTAGGGTAAAAGGAGAGAACATCAAAAGGTCTAGGAAACTAGGAAAACAAAATCCTAAAGTGTTTAGAACTAGGATTTATTAAAAAAGGAGCTTGGGATTTACAAAAACATAGTTGCGGCGCAGAAAAGGCAACAACAACTTGCATCTGCAACAAGCTGCACAAGGCAGCAACCAGCAACTACATAGGGTAGCAGCAGCTTGCTACAACGCACTACAGCAGCAAACGACATCATCTCTATAGCAACAGGTTGCAACACAAGGCTGCGTGCAGTAGTAGGCGGTTAGGGCATCCAATAGACGCAGTGGCGAGGCAGCCATCAAGGGCAGCAAGCACAACACAATCCCTGGGATTTTACCTTGATTTTCTCATAATATTCAAGGTATATATGACCCTCTCTTGATCAATGTTGTATGATTTACATGAATTTAAGATTTGAAAAAAAAAAATTAAAAATGCGCTTCCGCATGGGGGATACAATCCCCTTCATTGATACCTAAAATACCCC
>BRYE01000018.1:7402500-7405000 GCA_030159115.1 Actinidia arguta var. hypoleuca
ATATTTGCTGTGAGGAGTTCGATGAGCTCGGTTCTCTCTTGTTCCTCCAGGTTTGCACTAGTGAGAAAGAAACAATCCAAGCTTGGCTCATCCAATTCATAGCGTATCAGGTCCTCCACGACCTTAGCCTTGGGATCCCTTTCGACGTTCTCCAGAACCTCATGCTCTTCCTCAATCAATTGCACCTCTTTCATTGTCGTCTTAATGGAGATCGTGGCAAGCTAACATTGTTTGGCTGCCACCTGATCATAAAAGTTTCCTCACCTTGGGGGTGGCAAATTTAATGACTTGGTGTAATGTGGAAGTCACACCCTTCATCATGTGCAACCATTCTTGACCAACAATTGCACTATATGGGGAGGTATGTCAACAACGATGAACTCTGTCACTAGATCTTGGGAACTAGCCTGGATTTTAAGGGTTACAGTTCCCCAAAGCCAGTGAGACTGAGCATTAAAACCAACCAGAGGGGCTCGAGCTGGTTATAAGTCTGATTTTGATAATTTAAGTTGTTTGAAGAGATCATAGTACATCACCTCAATAGAGTTTCTAGTGTCCACCAATAACCTTTTCACATTGTAATTGTTGATCCTGAGCTGAATGACTAAGGGGTTAGCATGGGGTGTTGGGCCCTTTCCAAGTCGGCTTTGAAAAACGTGATGCTTCTTGGTTTGAACATTGTTTGTCTCGACTTCTTAGCCGTTGATTGGACTAAGAGAACCTCGTTTATTTGCTTGATCATGCGAATCTTTCCCCGGATCCTATTCTCAAGATTAGGGTGATTTGGGCCCCCTATCATGTGAATAACTCCCAAGGGAAGGTCTTCTTCCATGGTGTTGTCTATTTCTTCATTGCTTTGGTCGAACATGGTGTTTGGTTTGGCCTCGGCTTCCTCTGCTCTGATCTTTTATTCATCAATGAACTCTTTCAAGTGTCCATATTGGACGAGCTAATCAAGAAAAGTTTTTAGACTTAACAATTCTCGATTTTGTGCCCCTTCTCCTCGTGATAGGAACACTTCCACCGTTGATTGCGCCTTTTGGGGTCCCCTCCCATGGGGTCAAGCTTCTTGAAGTATGGATTATCTCGAATTTGGGCAAGGAGCTTGTAGATCGGTTCTTTAAACACCACATTGATCCCCTACCTTGCCCGGCTTTGGTGATCAAACGAGACATCCTTTCGCCTTTTGAACTGCCATTCTCCCCAAGGAGTTGTGCCCAAATTTCATTCTACTTGTCGAACGTCATCCTCTAGCCGAGCGAACATTTTGACCCAGGACATGAGGTCTAACAGATCGGCCGGAGGGCTGAGTGTTAAGTCTTCCCAAGTCTTTTGCCAAGAGTTAGCCCGAGCTTGTAATTGTCCACTGCTAACTCCCCCGAAAATTCTTATATCTCGTCCAAAAATTCTTACCCTTCTTGAGTGTCAGAAGAGAGTCAACGCCCTTTGGCGCTTTTGTGTTTATAACGAATTGAGCTATGAATGACTCGGTGATGCCGGACGGCAATCAAAAGTAAACAAAATAGATAGATATAAGTACCCAGAATGTAGAAAGGGAGGGGGAAGGTTGGCTTCCGGCAGAATCAAAGAAGAAAGGGAGGGGGAAGTGATGCGGAATAAAATTGTATTTGTTTATTTAGTAATTATTGTATTTTATAATTTTGTAATTAGTTGTTGATTTTATTTTAAGTTAATTAGAATTTTGTTAGGATCTTTATTAGGTTAGAAGTCTTATTTTTAAATTTTAGTAGTTATCAAATTAGATTTTATTAGTTATCAAGTTAGAAGTTTAATATGTTTAGAATTCTAGGAGAGTTTATTACAAATAAACATGTAACCTTATTTTTTTAAGCAAATTATGATTATGATAAGAAAACAACGATTGTTTTTCTTCTCTCCAGTCTTTGATTCTGGCGAAAGCCAATCTTCCTGATGCCGGACGACAATCGAAAGTAAACAAAATAGATAACCAGAATATAGAAGGAGAGGGGGAAGGTTGGCTTCCGCCAGAATCAAAGAAGAAGGGGAGGGAGAAGATTGACTTCCGCCAGAATCAAAAACTAGAGAGAAGAAAAACAATCGCTGTTTTCTTAATCATAATCATAATCTGCTTAAAAAAATAAAGTTACATGTTTATTTATAATAAACTCTTCTAGAATTTTAAACCTACTAAACTTCTAACTTGATAACTAATAAAATCTAATTTGATAACTACTAAAATTTAAAAACAAGACTTCTAACCTAATAAAGATCCTAATAAAATTCCTATTAACTTAAAATAAAAACAACAACCAATTATAAAATTATAAAATACAATAATTACTAAATAAACAAATACAATTTTGTTTCGCATCACTCGGTGAGTTGGTGAAACCTCTCAATTGATCCTGTAGGCATTCGGTCGAACCACTTCAACCTAAGATCCCCTAGGCTCGATGGGAACACCCCGCACATTAGTGTGTCCAAGTGATTCCAAAGGGCCATTATCTGTCTAACGTGG
>BRYE01000018.1:7427500-7430000 GCA_030159115.1 Actinidia arguta var. hypoleuca
CCCCCCACACACACTCCGACGCATATGACGCATATAATTTACACTCATTAAACCATACTAATTAACGTAATCACCTTATTTATATGCATGAAATAAAACTAATTATGAGATTAAGGATTTAGGGTCTTACATTCAATCTCATACCTAATTTTGCCAGTCAAGAGATTAAGCACATTGAAGAGTATCGAAAATACTTTATGAATATTTTAGGATATTTTTTAGTTTTAACAGTTTTTTAATTTCTTGATTTAGTTTCTTTATTATCTGTATTAGATTTTATTTTTTTATTACATTTACCTCATGTATAAATCATGCAGTATTCTAATGGAATGATATAAGAAATTATTTTTCTTTATTCTAATTTTTTTATTGGTATCAAAGTCGCACTGCTCTTGGTCAGCCTTCTCTGCTTTCGTCACCGCTAGCAGCTATGTCGTTGCCAGAACTTTGTCTGGTGTTTTCTTTTTCTTCTTCTTCACTTTTTCATCTTCTTTTTCTCCACCACCAGTCGCCGCCGTCACCTCTGTTCTGTATGCTGTTGTCCGTTTGCGTTCAGCAACCATACCATTAGGCTCAAATTTCTCTAATCTGTCCATCGCCGCCATTGGTGGCCCGAAGTCATTGACACATGCTCAATCAAATTTGTTCATGGTTCAGTCTAGGTTTTTCTTTATTGCCATTATCGTGGTTTCTATGTCATCAATATCTTGAGGCCTCTTTTTCGTTTGGGCCTTTGTTGTCTTCGCACAGCCTCTTTGTGTCTCACGCAACCTACTACAAATTATTCTCCTTTGTTCTGATTTTTTTTTTGTTTCAAAGCCACATGATCAGACTACATAAGTGCAATTTGAACGCCACTAAACCGATCTAAGTTTTTATATCGTGCTTTGATCTGAAAGTCGTGTTTGCGTTCATTGCAGTTAAATGTTGATAAATAAGAGGACTTAGATCCGTAAAAGTAATCCGGAGTGCGTGCACGCTTATCAAGAACCGTTGTCAAAAATTGTGAAAGTTTTCACTCGCAATTCGAAATAGAATAAAAGATGCACCGTTGAAAAGATCTCACGAAATATAGAAAGTCACGTCTAACGAGCATCACAAGAATTGGACTCCAAGAGCTTCAAAACGGCCTATGAAGAAAAAAGAGAAAAAGTTAAAATGGCTGAATTTCTACTTAGCATTCGAACGAAAGAAATAGGCATGAGTCAGCGTTTGAATGCTAGGAAGAAAATAGGAAAATAAGCTTGACCGTTCGAACGCAAAAAATGCAAGGGAATCAGCGTTTGAACTCTGAGAGAAAAAAAGGGTTTTATGGTTCGAACACCTCTACCCAACGTTCCAATGCATAGAGGCTTAAAAAATTGAAGAAATCGGACTTTAGCCTTAGGGTTCGAACGCTATAATTTAGAGTTCAAATGCATAAAGAGCTAAAAAGTTAAAGAAAATCTGCTACAGGCTGGGCGTTTGAACGCCAATAGTGACCGTTTGAACGCCAAGAAGGAAATTGCTTAACGTTCGAACGATGGACTACAAGGCATATGGAGGGTTCGAATGCTGAATGAAAAATTGCACTGATGGTTTGAACGTTATATTTGGCATTCGAACGCAAAGAAAAAACTGGGCAGAAATCTAATCCTACTAGGACTCGAACTTGTAAAGTCCATATATACTTCCTTACAATTTTATGAACGGAACACATTCTTTTTAGGGGTTTTACAGCTTCCTAGCTTAGAGATTCATAGTTTTCAAATATTTTTGTAATTATTTATATTAAATTCAACATTTGTTCAATTCAATTTACGATTTTATTCAATTACGCGTGTTCTTTCGATACTTTTTTCACCATTAATTTAAGTTTTTTAATTGTAGTCATCCATATCAGATTTTATATATCGAATGCATTCCATATTTTATTTTTCGTGTAGTTTTCTTAACTCGGAATCGATTGTGAAGATTGATTTAGGATCAAGGATGAACAATGGAGGTAAATTATTTTCACTGTTAGATCTTCTTCATTTTTATTTTTATTTTTTGTTCTAAATACTTTCAAAAACTTGGGCATCATATTATGTTCGGTAACACTTATGCATGAATGCCATACTAAGTATATATGTGACCTTGTAACGTTTATGCATGAGTTGGGTTCAGTTTATGTGCTGTGCGAATCAATGATGCACGACCATGATCACAACAATCAAGTTTATTTTAGAAGTTGAAGATTGAAAGAACAATTAGTTTTAAAAATTAAATCTTCTGAATCTTAGACTCACGACATAGTCGAAAGATTTGAGTTATACGAAGATTCTATTGGAATTTCGGAAACTCGATTGATTAGATAAATTGATTCTGAGTTATTTTTATTATATAATTTAAATCAGTTTTAATTGCTTTAACAATTTAGATTTAATTTTAAATCCACCAAAACCAACTACACGATTTTTATTTTTTATTTTTAGAAGCATAAGTTAGGATCAAGTTAGGATTGAATCGTACTGTTTTA
>BRYE01000018.1:7440000-7447500 GCA_030159115.1 Actinidia arguta var. hypoleuca
GCAGGTTACTACCGGTAGTGATCTAGAGACAAAACCAAATAAATCACTACCGGTAGTGAAAAAGAGTACTACCGGTATAAGACCATTCAGAGACGAAATACAAATGCTCATTACTGGTAATGAAAAAGGTACTACCGATAGTCGACCAACCAATGTCTAGTATGTAAGAAATCATTACTAGTAGTGAAAAAAGTACTATCGGTAGACAACGATCTAGTAGCTAAACACCAATAATCACTATTGATAGTGGAAATGTGTACTACTAGTAGACAACGATCCAATGGCGAAATACAATAAATCATTACCCATAGTGAAACAAGTACTATCAGTAGACAAACATCTAGAGGCAAAATACCAAAAATCACTACTGGTAGTGAAACAAGTACTACTGGTAGATCGGGCAACTCAGTTACGCTTCAGAAACAAAGAAAACTACCGGTAGAGAAAATGCGACTACCGGTAGACGTCGTAGAAAAATAGACGATTTCATATCTTAAAACTCTAAACTTTTCAAATAAATCAAATCTTTCATTTAGGGTTCAACACCCAAAATAATACCTCAATAGGCCTTAGTATAAGCCATTAACAACAATCCTAAGATTAAACCCCACAAGAAAACCCCCATTTACCTTAAATAGATGCAAACAAGCTCCAAAGATGAAAAAGATGAGATGATGACCCAAACTCTAATAGCTCTGATTCTAAATGTTCTTGGCTCAAAACAAAGCCCTCATCGAGTATATGATTTCTCTCCGAATGATCACCACTCAAATCTCACTTTAACTCATCCGGCTTTAAGCTTGAAAGCTAAAATCCTTGAGAGAGTAAATGCTGAGAGAGAAAAGAAAGGGAGAGTAAAAGTGTTTAGGTTAAATGAGGAGAAGAGAGAATTATATTAGATGGCATCCAAAGCCCCCCTTAGGCCTTGTTTGGCCAACTCAAATAACTCAACTAATTATGAGGCAAGTACTTGACCCATTTCCTCATATAAGCCCAATATAAATTACACTCAAGCCCAATATAAAATATACTTAGGCCCAACTACTCCACATAAGACTCAATTAAATTAAATGGTTCCAATTATACTAAAGTCTAAAATTATCTATATCTATAAAAGAAAAATTTGAAACCTTACACTAGTAGAACATAAGTCTTCTTCATCTTTTGTTCCTCTTTTTTGGGATGCCCAACTACATCACCTTTAGAATGTACCCATTCAAGGTCGCATGTAAGACCAATGGGGAATTTGATTGTAATGTGACTAATGTCCACAAGAGTTTCTCAATCATTCTTGCCCAATGATCTTTTTTCCCTTGGTATGAAAATTGTAAATAAACTTGTAAGAGACATCTGATCATCGAGGGACTTCTCTTTCTGTATTCTCTTGCTCTCAATAACTTCAACAAGATTTTGGTTCTTTAACTTTTTCTCTCTTTTGAATTTTGTAGAGGTCATTTTTGGTGAAGGTAAAGGAAATGGATATAAAAATGTTAAACGATCTAACCATTCGAAACCATTAGATCATCTATTTTTTCTATTTCTATTTTTATTTTTATTTTTATTTTCCTTCATCAAATCCTTGATTCAAACATAGCCTAAAATAAAACTACTTGGACAAAAATTTTCTTGATTGGGTTTTGGTAGAAATCTTAATCGAACTACTATTGGACATGAACCCTTGACAGTATCTAAACTGCAGTTTGTTATTTATGATTGAAATCCAAATTAAGATTTGTTGGTTGTTATTGTGGTAGAAATCTAGAATGAGCAACCAACAATGAAAATTGCTCAAGTAACTCAGTGTTATCTTCGATGACTTGGCACGGAAGCAAACATCACTGATCGTGGTGGGGATGCTAAAAATCTATCTGGAGTGGAGATAAGCCCAAGGTGATTTTGCTAGACAAAGCACAACAGAGAAATTATATCCTAATAACTCAAAGAGTGAGAATGTGGTTATCCCTTGTCGATAGATGGCAAATGTCCTTTTATTGATGGAGAAATTGTAGTTGTGTGAGAAAATCACGGCGTAATCATTGGATGACCTAATTGTCTTTGCTCCAGAAGTGAATTCCTTACCGCAAGTGTACGGGTCGCGAAGTAGTAATAAACTTGAAGTACGAGTATCAATCCCACGAGGAGCAGTGTCAAGGTGAACGCAAAATAACTAAAAACACTACGATGCAATCTTAACGTAATTCTAGCTAATACTTCAAAAAGAGAAAAATAAAAATCGTGTATTTGGATTGATTGATTAAACTAAATCTAAATTATGAAAATAATAAAAACTGATTTAAAATTTATATTAAAAACAACTCAGAATTATTTAATCCAACCAATCGAGTTTCTCGGAATTCCAATGGAGGCTTTGTATAACTCAAATCCTTTGACTACGTCGTGAGTCTCGAATTCGAAAGATTTAGATTTTAAAAACACTTGTTCTTACCAACCTTAATTTCTAAAATAAATCTAGTTATTTTAATCATGGACGTGCATCATCGATTCGCGCAGCACATATACTGAACCCAACGCACGCATAAACGTTATAAGACAGCGTATATACTGAATCAGCAATTCATGCATATGTGTTACCGAACATAATAGGATGCTCAAGTTTTCGAAAGTGTTTAGAACAAAGAAGAAGAAGAAGAATAAAAATCAAAAAGATCTAACATTGGATAGTATTTTACCTCAATTGTTCATCCTCGATCCCCAATCGATCTTCACAATCGATCCCGAGTTGGGAAAATTAGCCAAGCATGGCTATAAAAAATAAATAACTAAATATGAAAAATATTCTGAAATATAAATACTGATATGAATATTTAAAAATTAAAGAATATAAATTAATGATAGAATAAAATTGTAAATCTAATTGATGAACCATAAATCGAATGTAATTAATTACAAAACTATTGAAAACTATAAAAAACTAAACTAGGAGGCTGTTAAAAATCCTAAAAAATAATATATCTCATTCACCGTAAGAAAGTATATATAGGCTACACAATTCGAGTCTTAGCGGGATTAGAATTTCTTGCCAGTTTTTCTTCTTATCTATCTGTTCCATCTTGATTTTGACCACTTTAGAGATAGATTTAGACAATGCGTAGTAGATATTAAGTTGTAGTCCTTGAAGTCTTATTTCCAACTCATCAAAAATCAAATAAATCGGACATCTGAGTAAAAAGTTATAGTCAAAATACTGAAATATATTTTTTAATAAAATTTGTTAGCGTTTGAACTCTAGTTCCTTTGTCTTTTTGGAGTCCGACTGCTAATTACAATTTTTCCCTACTTTGATTTTTTTTCATCTTCTTCATATCCCATTTTGGAGTCTCCGAAATCTAATTCTCGCGATGCTCGTTAGACGTGAATTTGCATAACTTTGTGAGATCTTTTAAATGGCATGTCTTTTATTTCATTTCGAGTTACAAGTGAAAACTTCCATAATTCTCGACAACGGTCCTCGATAAGCGTCCCCACACTCCGTTGTACTTTCATAACTCCAATTCTTTCTTTTTTATCAACGTTTACCTGCAATGAACTCAGAAACGATTTAAGTACGAATCACAATAAAAAGACATAATTAAATTCATTTAGGGTCAACTTTGGATAATTTAGCGGCATTTGGATTATAATTATGCAGTCCAATTACTAATAAGGAATTGATGGCCGAGGATTGTGGCAGATGCCAAGTGAAGATGGTACCGCAACTGTAAGAGGTTAGTGAAGATGGAGTCTTAAGTTTACCTCAGCCTAAAGATGGTGGCAAGTTGAACATCCTGAAATTGGAAACTTGGAATGTTAGGAAGACATCAATGGCATTTAAGAAGCTCGAGGATGCTGAATGGCGGGCCCGATAGACATTGGCGACATGACCCCTTATAGACAACTTGGCAAAATGTTCACCTCGAACCAAATCATCCTCTAGAGATAACTTTATTAGACGAGAATTTTACTCCTCATTAGTTGCCCCTACTCAAAATGCTGAGGAGAATTACTTGGCATTTTCAAGTAACAAATCATGGGATGTTGATGGATGATGCAAGCATGTAATGATGGCATGCCCTGCAGGGTTGACATGTGTAGGTGCATTGATGAAGGTGCATCCTTTCATGTACAAATGGCGGAAACATCCTCGGTTATTAATTTAAACGGTGCATTGATGTAGGTGTATCAATGTCATCCAATATCCTTCCTTTCCTAGAGAAGACTCTTCTAGAAATGAGGAAGTCCCTCAATAGAGACCAGACCCCCACTTGAGAGAGAGATGAACATAATGACCCAAGGCGAGCTAGATCGCCAACGGGAATCGTGCTCTTTCCTAGTTGGGATTCAAATAAGGCTCTTCGTGACAGATGAGACCATAGTGTCTGCTCACCCGGGCGAGATGGCCTTTTATGAGGCCATTTTTTAGGCAGGTCTACGTCTTTCCATTCATCCAACACTGAGGAGAATATTGGCCTTCTACAATATTTGTCTCACCCAGTTGGCCCCTAATGTGTGGCGAAGTATGGTCGATGCGTTGGTGCTGTGGCGATTTAAAAAATTTGCTCTTTCCCTAAATAAGTTTAGGCATCTATTCGGCCTCTTTAATAATCCAAGGCCAGACTCTGGGTGGCTATACTTCAAGGTGAGACCAAAGCGTACCTTGATCAGGGGATATGTGAGATCATAACTCTCTTAACTTCATATTAGCTTGATTTCATACATATATATATATATATATATATATATATATATATATATATATATATATATAACGTGTTTATACTAATCGAGGTGCTTGATTAACATATTTTAATGTGTGTGAATTATGGTGAGATTTTTATATTTTTAAGTATGACTAGTGTATGATTAATTATGTTAATCCATGATTAATTAGCTTAATTAATCATCATGTTTAAATTAGCTTAATCATAATTAATTATCTTAATTAAGATTAATTATGTTAAGTAAGTGGATTAGTGAGGTGCTTGAGTGTGTGCATGACACCTAGGGGGGGTGCCATGTGGGGGAATAGATACAAAGTTGTATCTATTAGTTGCCAAGAGAGGAGAGAGAAAAAAGGAGCCTGTGTAGACTTTCCATCGTAAGATAGAAAAAAGAAAGAAAATATAGGGAAAAGGAGAGAATTGAAGGGGGAATGCTTGTTTGCATCTTGTCTTCATCAATTGAGGTGAGTTTCATCATGTATCATGTTATTCTTGATGATTTCTAGCATGCTTGTGTGTTGCATAGTCATGGAGATGGAGGAAGGAAAAAGAAGGAGGAAGGAGGAAGGAGGAAGGAGGTGAGGGTTTTCATAGTGACAATTCATTCATGTTTTGTGTGTTATAGATCGATTGATACTTGTTTATAGCTTTTGAATATCATTTTGGCATCTTTAGACCTTTTGTGAGGTGTGTGGGAGTGTGTTGAGGTCAATTAGGGTTGGAAAGCTTAGGCTGGGAGAAACCGTTTTCATAGCCATGGAGGTTGAATGGAATTGGAGAGGAGGAAGGTGATTAAGGTTTCCAAGGAGGAAGCCTTGAATCTTTTATGTTGTGCATGTTCTTGGTGTTTGGGAATTTATTTATGGCTTTAGGAAGTGTTAACATGGTGATAAGAGTTTAAAATCATGTTTGTGGAGGTTTCATTTTTTAGCCAAGATCAAGGTGTTGACACCTAAGGTTGAGGAGTCGACACATTAAAGGAAATTTTGTTCTTTAACTCAAGGTGTTGACACATGAGGTCGAGGACTCGACACATGGAGTGAAAATTTTGTTCTCTGGCTCAAGGTGTTGACACATGAGGTTGAGGAGAGGAGTCAACACATGGACTGAAAATTGTGTTCTGTCCTCAGGTATCAACACATAAGATTGAGGGGTCGACACTTGAGGCTGGAGGAGTCGACATTTTAGTAAAATGAGCATAACTCTCTCTAGAAAATTCGGATTGATGCACCGTTTGAAGCTTTTAAAAGTAGTTTCATGGGACTTTCTATTGACATAAAATTGATACTATATTTTCTTATAAATTGAGAGATATTTTTGTTTAAAGTTGACCTAAAATTGTTAATAGCAATAATATTTTTCTAGAATTTTAGTCTACCTTTCATTGGTCATAACCGCTCTATTTAAAATATAATTTTGACTCATGACCTGTCATATTGAAGGTCTTTAAGACTATTTTTATATAATGTTGACTTTATATTGCATTGAGGCTTGATGGGATTATCTTATTGCATTTTTATAGCAATGTTAAAGTTTTATATATCTTATGTTTTAATCATAACTGTGTTAAAAGAGGCTAGGCCCCAAATCTCAATTCATTCTTAACTTTGGTATGTGAGTTTTTCCTCTCTTTTTAACTCAATCACATCTCATTTTTTACTATGATATTGGTCGAAAGATTTAATTTTAAAATCATATTTGTCATACGAAGGAGTGTTTGTGCATGGTTAGGGGCTTTGAGATATTTTATCAAACACTTAGAGTGTAAAGGAACTAAGCATCACATATACCAAGTCAATCTTGTTGACACATGATCAAAGATATATCCAACTCTAGTTAAAACCAAAAGATTTTGTCCCTAAGCATTTACAAACAAGCATTTAAACTATTTGAGAGAAATAATCCCACCAAACCTAGGTCAAAAGTGGAATCTAACTCTTAGACCAAGCCAAGTAGTTTAGCCAATCATTAATGGTGTAGAGTTCATCATTAATGGTGGATCTACTATAAACAAGATAAACTAAGAGTGAAAGATGAAAATACAAGAAAAATAAAAAAAGAAAGAAGCACACAACTAGTTAAGGGTAAAGGAAATGGTTTGAAATCAACCTACATGAAGTACTTACAACCTTGAAAAAGCAAAACGAGAGTGAAAGATTTGAAGATCAAACGCTTTAAATACACAAACCCAATTCTTCTTCTCTTTCTCTCTCTACAATAACTCTAGATCTAAAAATGGGGGATAAACTTAAATTAATTCTCTCTTGAAATCTCATAAAAGTTGTTTAAATAGGTCACCAAAAAGTCCTAAAATGCCCTTAAAAGTTGTGCAGAAAAACTGAAAAAGTTCTATTTTCAGCCTTCACTACCAGTAGTGATGAATCAACTACTAGTGTTTTTTCTGTTTCTGAAGTTTGATTGGATGCTCGATCTACTGATAGTCATGGATTTACTACCGGTAGTTATTAAACCTTGGTGAGCCTCTGGACTGCCCTGTGTACTGGTAGTGCTGAATCAACCATTGGTAATGAATTTTCTAATTTTGCCTCTAGAATACCCTATATACCGGTAGTGATGAATCAACCATCGGTAGTAAATATTCTGACCTTACCTCTGGAATGTGAACTACCGGTAGTGCTGAATCAACTACCGATAGTGAATAATCTCTGTTTGCGTCTGGAATTCTTACTACCGGTAGTTTTCAGACCACTACCGATAGTAACCTGCTTTGATTCCCCAGGTTTCACTATTAAGTTCCACATTGCCACTCTGGGTCCTCTTC
>BRYE01000018.1:7465000-7467500 GCA_030159115.1 Actinidia arguta var. hypoleuca
GCGTCGCACGTGGGTCAGAACCATAGGCTTTTGGATCAAACACGCTTTGTACATAACTCCTTCCTCTAAAAACTTGATGTGCCCAATGACTCAATTTTTAGAGGTCAAAATTGAGTTTTGTATGCTCACTAATTTTCTTTTATTTTTTTAATATGGGACAAACTTTTCTATTCCTATTTTTTCTCATTCAATGAAACATCTTTGAGAAATAATTTTTCATTCAAATCAACTCAATTTTGGACAAATGAATACACTAAATTCATCTAATCATTTAGGAGAACATGAATCAATCGTTGTTTATCTAATTAAGTATATGAAACTTAATTAGATTTTAATCCCAATATGTATTTACAAGACTTTGTTAAAATCCAAATTCTAATATATTTTTCTTAAGAACATGGTTAGCTTTTGGAATTTGGACTATTGTTTTTCACTTGGGCTCGTTCAAATGTCAAAAGTTTTTGTATAGAAAAGTTGTTCTTTGAAGTGAAATAAAGGATAAAGAAACAAAAAAAAATTTGTGTTCATTTCATAACGGAATTTAATAAAAATAAATAAATTTATTATTTACTTACCAGAAAAATAAAAGTATTGAAATTCTTTTATTTGACACGTGTTTTCACAACCAATCTTTCTCTCTCTTCCCTTTTTATTCCACCAAATAACTTCTCTCTCTCATTCCTTCTAACATAAAAGGGTCATGTTATTGAGACGATCAATAAGAAGCACAAAATGACAAAAAAATTTAATTTTTGATATATTTTTTACTTTTCTATATATTTTTCACACTTTGCTATACACTATCGGTAGCTCATTAGACTGTTTTTAGCATTTCTCAATATAAAATTATCATATCCTTTCAAATAAAAGAAAAAAGTATTTGAAAGAATAACTACATTAAAATTTCGTAGTAAACAAAGTTAATCTACCAACCCAACCTAACTCGTCGTTTCTCAAAAAACAAAAAAAGTCATATTTAGATTTATTGTTGAGGTAAAAACTAACACAATAATGTTTTTTCAACTTTTGTTCATTTTCACTTAGTTTGAGCTTACTTTTTTAATATAATTTTTAGCTACTTTGATTTCTCATTTTTTATGTCTTTAGTAAAAAAGAATTATTGTTTCATCAAAAGTTTATAATTTTTTGAGTTCTCTTAACGAGAGTAATTTAAAAATTTTCGTCTAATGTGAACAAAAAAATCACTAAAGATAAAAAAAAAAAAATACTTGATCAATTAGCTTTAATTTTTGTATTTAGTGGTTTTTTTAAATCTAAATAAAATATTTGCATTTTTAAATTCCTTTTTATAAGAAGAACCGAAAAAAATATTTTTTTAATTAAATAGTGAAAAAAATTTACTAAATATAAAAAAACAAAAACAAAAGCAACTAACAAATCATATCTAAAAAATAATTAATTTGTGATATTAATCTTTGTATATACCAATGTACATAAATATGTGGTATGGTACATGTATGTTTGATTAATTTTACTATTGAGACCAAAAGTTAGTCAATTTTTAGACACTATATTTGATTTATAGCCTTGAATTCATGAATGGGCTCTAATAAGTAATACCCAATAAAGATTACAAATATATTATTAACTAAAACGTTATTTAAAAAAATGATTTTTTCATCGGAGTGAAACTACGTGAATATGACTTGCACTTACCGCACAATTAAATTGAACCTATTACTAGTGTTCTAAAAAGTGGTTTAGGCGGCCACCTAGGCTTTAGGCCCCTCTGCCCGCCTGCCTGCTTACCACCTAATGTTTTTTAAAACACTGGAACGGATAGTGCCCTAGGCCCCAAGCTCGGTGAAGACACTACCAAAGATAGGCACTATCCGAGCTAAGGCTACCATTACTCCTGAGCTATCACTACTTAGTAAGCTCGATGAAGTGACATCACCCGAGTTGGGACGAGGGGCAACGGCCGACGGTAATCCCGAGAGATGTCAAGGATTAGAAGATAACTTGCACAGTGAAGTTTCTTCCGACAGTCTCCATGCCAAGGACGAGATGCCGACTGCATAATGACAGGCTACCAGTCAGGCCCTAGGAGTATGGCTGGGTTAGCCGTCTACTCACTGACCCAGCGGCAGGTGCGTACAAGCATGCACCGAGCTTCAGTCTGTCTAGTGACAAGACAGCTAACGCGTCAAGGTACGCGTCGAGCTGTGCCATATAAAGTTAGTCTTTCTTTCTTTCAAACGTATGCAATTTTGGTGGAGAAAGCATACACTCTCTCTCTTTCTCTGTATATATATATATATATATATATATATATATATATATATATATATATATATTCTTCGGTCATCTAACTTGACTATCGGTTTATATATACATTCTCCGTTTATCTAACTTGATTGTCAAATAGCCATTTTTCAAAAATATCTCTGGTCTTATTATTTCTATGTCGCAGTTAAGCCTTGACCGACTGGTGAACCACTGCAGCCACCCGCTCAACCGTAGATCCACCGTAGGTGTC
>BRYE01000018.1:7475000-7477500 GCA_030159115.1 Actinidia arguta var. hypoleuca
CACAAAAACGTAAAGGGTGAAAATAAAAACAAGACCAATCAGAATGGGCACAATATTCATTTCTGCAGAAGGAATCTCATATCTGATATACATGGTGATCTCACTTTTATCTTCAATTTTTTTTTATGTTTCGTGAATTCAAGCATCCTCTTCTCTTCCATTCCCATCCTCTTCAAGGCCTGACACAGCAGTCGGCCGTTGTTGCAAATATAATCAGAGAAATCATGATACAAAAATAAGACATAACAAATGATTATTAATGATATAAGAACCTACATTATCTGTCCAAGGAAAGAAAATCACCCCTTCAAAAGAGGGAGAGACGGTAATACAGTACCATGCCAAAGACGCAAGGTCACATTATTTTACTTGTTAACAAGATTAGCAAAGTGACATATTATATCAATTAGATGCCCTAAGTCTATAATCAACACAAATTAAATACACCGATTAGTTTACTAAACTATTAAAATGACTCACTTGTATGTATTTCAGTTTTTCAACAGTCAACTTGTCAGTCGAGCTAATCATCCTGAAACGAGAGAGAAGAAAGGGGTGAGGAGAGCTTAAATAAAGCTATGAACTTATGACAAGTTTCAACAAGAGTCTTTCACTCTTATTTTCTTTGTCTTTGTAAACTAACCTAGCTTGAAGCTTAGAAATCTTGGTAACAAATAAATGCTCCCTTTCAGAAACTGCTGATTCAACCTATGAAATAGTAATAAGTAAAATTTTAATGTCTATGATTGATCATGACTTTTTAGTCCAACGGCACGTATAAAAAAATGATTATACAGATTACATTGTTGACTCAATGTCTTGATTTTTTATGATAACAAAACGCTATGTTAGTGGCTAATATGTTTACTTAGCATGCAGTTCATAAACTTTATGATTAAGAGCTAAAATTGATCAAGAAAATTGCAAAACACTTTCTGCCCAGAAAGTGTCGACACTTCTTTTGAAGGTGTCGACACTTGAAGACTTGGAACCTGCATTGAACAACTCAAATAAAAGTCTTAAACAAAAGGAGAAAAACATAAATCTCAATGGGTTAAACATATTGAAGATCATACAAACCAATGAGGAAGACATCTCGAAGATCGTGTAGTAATCAGTGCTTAATTGGCTAAACCAAGAAACAAATACTGGGTGAGAAGTGTCGACACCTGCTATAGAAGTGTCGACACCTAAAGTTAGTAGCCAAATAACAGATTCTGGAGCGAGAAGTGTCGACACCTACTACAAAAGTGTCGTCACCTAAAGTCAGTAGCCAAAGAACAGATTCTGGAGCGAGAAGTGTCGACACCTACTACAGAAGTGTCGACACCTAAAGTAAGTAGCCAAAAACTTGAATATGGGAAAATGAAGTGTCTACACCTATTTTAGGAAGTGTCTACACCTGAAGACACCTATTATAGAACTTGTTATTGTATGAATATTTTACGTAAAAAGTTTTATTTTAATCATCTAAATATTAATTAATATATATTTTATCTAATGAAACAAAATTACATTTAATATTAACAACTAATTAATGAAGTGGGGGTAAATTTGTCTTTTAACATCTTATCCAACTTCTAAATCTCCTTCTCCCAAACACCAAACAACAAATCCACCCTTCTAAAAGGTGGGCCCCATCTTATTATAAATCATCCCTTATTTCAAATCCACCCTCAAATTCTTCCTCATTCCAAATCCACCCAAAATCAAATCTTTCCGCCAAATGACCTATTATGGCGGAATGACAGACTCAGACAAGGGAAGGGCAGCTAGCAGGCACTGACTTCACCACCAAGTAACTCCCAAAGAACAAATATGTCCATCTCACATTACCTCGGCGAGCATCGACCCAGCTCATGCGAACTGAGGGACAATTGTAAGGGACCTCCGCCGAGCTAGCGCTGCGAAAGCTCGGTGGTCCCCTGCGCTGGAGCTCGGTGCAGACACCATTGAGCATTGGCCCTGCCAGGGTGGAGGTCTACGTCAAGCCCTTTCTACAGAGCAAGCTCGTAGGTCCTCTGCACTGGAGCTTGGAGCAGTCACTATTGAAGATGTACCGTCTGAGCCAAGGCCTTCGTTACATCTGAGTTTCCGCAACTCAGTGAGCTAAAAAAAATAACTGCGTTGGAAGCTTGGGCGAGGGGCACGGCCGACTATATTTCCAAAGGATGTCAGGGCACAAAAGGTGACTTGCACATTAGAGTTCCTTCTGACAGCCCCCACGCCCAGATGGAGACGCTGGCAGTCGATCATGAGCTACTGACCACGTCGTAGGGGCATGGCTGGGTCAATCGCTTACTCACTGACACAGCAATTGGCGAGTACAAACATGCGCCAAGTTGTAGTCTATCGAGTGACGTAAATGACTAGTGCGTCGTGCCACGCGCTGAGCTACAGAATAAAAGAGAACACTATTGTTTTCAGAGAGGTACGTGAAACCTGGCGATTGGATATATTCATCCACTTTCTCTCTCTACATTTTTGGACGTCCAACTTG
>BRYE01000018.1:7482500-7490000 GCA_030159115.1 Actinidia arguta var. hypoleuca
TAATGGGCAGAAGATTTCCATCTGATCCTCCATTGCTGCCTATGGCTGAGGTTTCAGGATGGGAGGTGACTTCTGAGAATGATTGACTTTGCCTAGACATTGTCATCCCGTATTTTGTCATCTATCTACGGTTCAAAGGTAGCTCTCTGATACCGTGTTGATTTTAGAGAAGAAAAATAATTCTCTTATTCATCAATGATAAACATGTATATAATGGAAGGAAGAAAAGTTTCTTTCACTATATTTGGTAATAATATACTAATTACCACAAAATCACGAAACTAGCCAAATACAACTATAGAAAATAACAAAATAAGAAACAAACTAATAGAGATATCCGGAATTTTCCAGAATCTCTATATTCCTAAATTAACATAATCAACTAATAACAGAATCAGAATTGCTGCAGCTGTATCCTGAAAATCAGGGATTGGATATTTCCACACATTCAATACAAAGAACACAAGGCTAATGCTTCGACTCCAAAACTCTAGTCTGCCACAAATTTTTCATTATTAATTAACTCAATGCCACTTAAAGTTGACATATAGAACCTTCCAAACTTGATTAAGCAAAAATCAGACAAAAATTCGGCAATTCAACAATCCATCGCAGCTATTTATAGCCATACAAACTCAGCGTCCACTAAAACAACACAATTAGAAATTTTACCAAATTTCAGGATCTCCATTCTCATTGTCTTCAGACTTCCCCCAATCAATAAAATCAAATTGACAACGAAACATCACATGCAAAGCCAAACAGATGAAGAACACAATACAAGATCATGAACTCAATAACTGAAATTAAATCACATCACCGAGTCCAATCTGAAACAAAACCTCATTTTCTGGAGGAAAAAAAAGAGAGGAAAAACTCATTAATTAATAATTCAGTTTTGCATAAAGTCCGTAAACCACATAAATTCACAAATTAGAGATATTACCAAATTCCAGGATCAATTCTCATTGTCTTAAGATTTCCCCCAATCAGAACAATCAAATTGAAAAAACATAAAGAAGAAGAAGAAGAATTGAAATCAAACCGAGTTCTAGTCCCAAACAAAACCTCATTAAAGAAAGAAGAACTCGTTTAAAAAGCTCACTAATTAATAATTTATCTTGCATGAAGTCGTTAAAACGCAAAAATTCACCAAACGATGCAACCCAGTGAAGATTAAGAGACGAATCAGATTGCTATTGCAGCGATGGAGATCCAAGCACTTGACGGCCACAACTTCATTGAACGGAAGATAGATCGCCCTGAACACAGTCGCGCTCGCACCATAGCCAACCTCTTCGAGAAGCTTATAATCTTTCGGACTCGCCGAGTAATTCTTCATGCCTCCGGAACCTCCCTGAAAACCACCGAACGGTGATCGGAAAACAGACCTCTGTATCGCATGGACTGGGCTTGGACTCTGTCTCCGCCTGTCGTGTTGAAGTTTTCTTTTTATTTCTATTTTTTTCTGTGTGTGACAGTGCTAGGACTCGATCATAATTGGCATTTATGATTTGTTTCTCTTACTCGTGGGAATGTTTTGTCGATTTGTGGACTGCCGTTAGAAGCGACAAAATAAGAGAATTGAATTGGGGGTGAAGGGCAGGGTTTTGCTAGGTTGTGATTCTTGTGAAGGATTCCAGCACCTGGATTGGACGGTGGGCTTAGTCAAAGAATCTTTAATAATCATCGCAACTTTAGTAAAGCTGGAAATTTAGCAAACTTTGGTAAAGTAACTAAAGGGCAATGCAATTACTTTTCTATCATTAACATTTTTGTGTATTTTAAGAGCACTTCTACAGTCTTAAAAATTTAAAATAAATAGTTCATATTTAATTGGTTAGGTAACATTTACATATTCAAAAAATTCAATCTAAATCATTCATTTTAAAATTTAAAAAAAATTTAATTCAAATTCTGAGATACTAGTGTTTTTCTTGTGATAAACTGATACTTTTATTTTGCTGGTTCATTTGGAAAAATCTAACTTTTATGGAATATATATTTAATATACTCAAAATTAATTAAAAAATTAATACTCTCTCTGTCCTCCTTTTATTTGTCTCGACTTTAATTGGATCCATATTAATAGATGTTCGAATTAATCTCTTGAATTAGTTGATTTGTGTGTCGGATACCGAATTATTAAAAAATATAAAAAATTGACTACAAAAATATTATGTCTCGAGGAAGTGGTGAACAACAAGTATATCAAGTCCCATGTTGCCTACATTAAATGAGAAAACAGTTGAAGCTGTCGGGGGATGAATTTTGAGTAGCCACATGTCTTAAATTGTGGAAGAATCCACTTCGTGGGCTCTAATACTGATAATTAAGCATGTTGGGTAGGGCTCAAATTGTTGTGAATGGTCTTTCAATTGCCACTATTTAACCAGACTATTCCATGCTCCATTTTCATAGACTACTTTCTCTTATTGTCACAAGTTCTTCGTTATGTTGCTTTTGACTCTATAGACTCTCATCAATCCTATCATTGCGCGCTTCTGTTTATTCATGGTAGGATAAGGTTAAGATGTTAGACCCATGATCGCCTTCAAAAGAGTACAGGAAGATTTTAAGACTAAATAGAGTACCTGCAAGGCTAGGTTTAATTAATAATGATGGGAAATATTTGGGAGTTTGGCGTAGAATAAGTCCCAATAAAGTAATAGCGAAGTTGGATATAGAAGATTCAGACCCACGTAGATCTCAACTCAGTTATGAGAGGGAGACCACGTTAGCTTTGAGAAGAGCTCTGCTATCCTACCGTAATGTCTCAACTTAGTCAAGTATTTCTATCATGTGAGACGAACAATTACAACCTAATCATCACCTTTGGACAGAAAACTACTATCTATTTCACCTAACCCTTAATTTAAAATTAAGAACAACCATGCTTTGCACCATGTTACACTCACCAAACTCTCATAAATTGAGGAGAACTAACACCCCTCCAGATGAAGATAAAACCCGATGACCCTTAAAGATAAAAACACAAGGTATCAAAGGAGGAAAAACTCCACTCAGCACAGGTTACACATTTCTCTCTCAATCTCCTTTCTATACACTTTTCTACAATCCCAAGCTTGTTAACTTAAGCGTGGAGACTCGGAGAGTCCTTGCCCGGTACCACGTATGCCAATGCCCTATGGTTATTTCTCTCTTTTTCATTCTTATGCTCTTGGACTCTTCGTACGGATCTAACTCAGAGAGTCCTTGCCCAGTATCACGTACATCAGTGCCCTCTAGTTACTCCTCTCTTTCTCATTCTTATGCTCTTGGACTCTTCGTACGGATCGCTCAGAGCTTCATCAAATAAATATCACACATTTTTAGGTGCCCAGTGGGCATGTTAACCGTACTGATTGGTCACCACCTAGGTCATACAACTCGTGATAAAGCTAACCCGCTCCCACACCAAGTTAGCAAATCTATAAATTTTTGGCTAAAGTTCGAGCCAATTTGTGATTTAATCAAAATGAATTCGCGAATTAGTGGAACACTAGTAATTGCCCGTGCTCATATACACTATGCCCCCTCCAAAAAGACCACTTCTTAGGCGTACTCGTTAGAGTTTTACAACCTAAAAAATAGATAAGATATAAATGTCAGATAAGAGATACATTGTATGTATATACGAAAGGATACATGACTACAAAATGGAGAATAAATTAAAAAGTATAATAATTTTGAAAAAGTGTTGCTATTTTAGAAGAAATGAAGGGGAAAGAAAATATTTTTTTAGTTTTTTTTTTGTGAATTCCACTAAAAAATAATTCAATGGGTAAAAAATATGTCAAGTTTTAGAGGTTTATGAGGCATTGGATCACAACACCTATGTGAGCCCCACACATTTGAAAATAATAAAGTAATATTTTTTTGGAAAAAAAAAATAGACTCAGGTGAAATCTCAGCTATTAGATTAACTCAAATGAATTCTAATCGTAGATAGTGGAAGATATTTGGAAGATTCAAGAACGTTTGTGTCTTATATTATAGATTGGTAACAGTAGTTTAAATTCCACTGCCCATTGGCACTAGCACGGTCACTCATACTACTTGATTTACAAATGTATCTCTAGAAGTTTACTTTCCTCTCGAAAGATTTCAAACTTAACACAGACGGTGCAGTAAATTTAAACCCCCATCTCACCACTGGTGGTGGCCTCATTCGAGACCATCACGGGAGATGAGTGAGCATGCTCCACAGCATGGGAAGCAGAACTTTGGGCTCTTCGTGATGGCCTTGCACTGGCAAAATCCATGACCTTGAACTGCTTGAAGTGGAGGTTGACGCAAAATCAATCATCCAATTGATCATGGGGAAAGAGGACGAGAGACACAAATTTAACAATATAGTTTGCGAAAGCAGGTTCTTAATGCCGCAATTGCAAGTGAATTCGATTAAGCATGTTTATCGGGATGCCAACAGATGTGCCGCAGATCTCCTTGCATCAAATTATCCGAATAGTCAAGATGACTTTTATGTATTTTAGCTATGTACCGTATTTTCTTGGTAGACAATTCCAGAATGATTGTAATGGGACGCTTTATCTAGTTTGATGTTTATTCCCGTTAATTTAAATTTCCGCAATTTTCTACCCAAAAAAAGAGAGAGGAGGGTCAGTAGTTATTTTCATCAGGTAGCTGAGTTGCCCATACAAATGCACAATCGTGATAATTTATACAATTTTCAGAAATTAAAAATTAGAAAGTGAACAAAAATTTGTTTTGGAAATCATTTTCTCACAGCAGCCTCCTGCGCCTCAAGCTTTTGGAAGTAGCTTTCGAAACCAAATACTCTACTACCAAACACACCATCCAAATCCCTACATCGACGGCCCATTTCACTCCTTCCATCTCCACCTCCATCTCCTCCTCCCCCTCCCCGCAATCTCCACCGTTCGATCCCAATTCTCTCTCCTCGAAACAAAAACAGCAAGAGCCGTCCGATTCAACATCCCACTCTCTCTCCTCCAGTATCTCCTTCAACCTCTTAATGTTGGAAAAATCTTGAATGAAATTGTCCTTAATGGCTGCAGTTACAAATTTTGAATTTGAATGACATTATCACCACATTATGGTGAAGTTAATGGCTACAGTTATAAAATAATAATGGCAGCCATTAATACAAAATTATAGTCATCAATCTCCTACAATGAATGATGAGGCTCTCCACTCTTATATAAAGTCATTCTCTCATTTGTTTCAAATACACAACAAGAAGCAATAGTTGAGAGCACATACTACTCTAAGAGAGCCTTTCTTTTTAGCTTTGATATCTTCTCTATATATAGAGATATCAAAAACTGTGAGTTCGACGGGTCGTTTAGTGCGGTGCTAACACTATCTGGAGTTTTCTGTTTTATCTTGGGAGGCGACGTCCGCGACTCAACGCACCGGTGAGAGACGAATCAACCTTAAGGAGATCGTGTGAAACACGACTCAGTTCGGTTTGTAAATTCTTTTCATCTTATTTTATAATTTTGTATTTCTTTTCAATTCTGTTATTGTAATCTATTCAATTCAATAAAATATTATTGTTATTTTTTAAATTCTATATTGTTCTTCGTAAAAAGAAAATAAAAAATTTACAATCTTAAGGCTGACTTGTTTTTTTCTCGAAGAACAAAGCAAGAGTTTCGGTTCTATCCTCATTCAGCAATTGTTGAAGTATTTAAAAAATTGTTCAGTTTCAGATTGAATTACCATTTAGAAAATATAGTACAGGTTCTGTTCTTATTCAGCAATTCAACTCAGTTACAATAAGTAGGTCAATCTATAATTTGAAAATTGTTTATAGTTTACTCATTTTCATACTCACAGATTGTATTTTATTTTACAGATTACAGTTTGTTGTTTTTCCAAATTAGCCAATTTTTCCATATTCAGCAGATTTCTAAAACTGTTATTGGAAGGAGAAAAAAAAAAGATTCAATTTTTTTTCAAATGATTACAGAACTGTATTGTGTAACATATTGCAAAAACTGTTTAAAATAAGTTTCTGAAACTGAAAATTTTAAGCATTTATAAAATTTGTTTTTCAATTTTAAACCAAAAAAACAGTTATGTAACTAACTGGATTTTAATGTTGATTTTCTGTTTTAAATTTTAAAAATTTGAGTTTTCAATTTTTTATGAAACTGCCTTGGTTTCAGATTTACAGTTTACAGAATTAAAAAAAAATTGTTCAGATTTTGTTAAATAAACTATTTTTTTTTTTGCAATTTGTTTCAGATTTATTTTTGTTTTAGTTCAGATTCTGTATTATATAAAAAAATACTTATTATCAATTACAGTGGTTGTTTCGGTTCTTTTTTCAAAATAAAAAAAAATTAAAATTGATTTTTGAAACTTATAATTTAAAAGTTTTTCCTTTTCGTTACAGATTTAAAGTTTGAGAGGTATTAATGCCGATAACTAGTTATTGATTTTAATCAATATAGTGGTTATTACAAATTTAAATCCTATAATTTTATGTTGTTTTCGGTTCAAAGAAAAACATAAGTTACTGCATTTTATATAAACCAGTAGTAATTACAATTTTATCAAACCAACAGTTATTCAAACGTTATTGAGAGTTTGAAAGTTATTGTTTTACAATTATTATACTCCAAATTATTATTTGAAACGTTACTGTTATTCAAACCTTGTGATTTGAAACGTTACTATTTTCATCATTAATTTTTCAAAACTTACAAATTGACCTCAACTAATTCTAGAAATTACAGTTTTCATCCCCAATTTTTCAAAAATTATAGACTGACCTCTAAATTTTTGAAAAATAAGAGATTGACTACGACTTTTCAGAAATTATAATTTTTTAATATTTTGGGATTTAATAATTATCAAATACATTGTGAAACTTATATTATTTGGTCCTTATTTGTAAATTTCAAATACTTCTAAAAAATGGCTAATCTAAATGGAAACGAGGCTGTGACTATGGCTACTGCTAACACATAGCAGATCTCGACAAACGCCAATAAGACTCAGATTGGTGTGAGAACCACTCCTGCGTACGCACTTGTAGTGCTGCCTGTAACACCCTGAATCTGTTAAATTCGTTAAAAACATAAATCATGATCCGTATGTCGATTAAGGAGGTTAAGTATTAAGTTAGAAGACTCAAATATAAGTTAAGAATCCTTGAAACAAAAATTTTATTTCTGCCCAGTTTTGTTCTTAGGGTTCGAACGCTAAATCCATAATCCTTCTTACAGTTCGAACGTTAAAGAGAGAGTTCGAACTCTATCACCTGTGGCAAATTTTACACTCTCAGTATTTTCAACTCACGTTTTCTTCTTAGAGTTCGAACACTAAGTAAGGCGTTCGAACGCCAACAGTATAAAATGAAAAATAAAAAAGAAACACCGGATCAAAAAAAAGCGAGCCACATGGAATTATTTTCCATGTGTCTTAGCAAATATACCTACACACACATTCGGAGAGAGAAGAAAGAGAAAAAAGAAGGAGAAGAGAGAAAGGAAGAAGAATAAG
>BRYE01000018.1:7512500-7520000 GCA_030159115.1 Actinidia arguta var. hypoleuca
TAAGATTACAACCTCTCTTTTCACTAAATCTTAATCCGAAATTATTTTTATTATATATATTATTGTAGAGAGACATTTCGTGAGGAAGCATGTGAGAGCATCATTAATTTTTTTTTAAATAATATAAAATAGCTTAAAACTCATCCTATATGAAAAATATGTTTAATGGTCTTTTAACAAAAAAAAAAATTGACTTTCATTTCAAAACCAATGTAAATTAAATTTTCATTTCAAATGATTTTTTTAATAACATGTTCGTATGACTTACCTTAATTATTCGTCTTTAATGAAAAAAAATATTTTTTTATTCATATAAAATCATCCGTGCACGGTATAGTTACAATAAATGCCCCCAAAAAATGTCCCATGGCACTTTTGGAAAAAGGTTTAAGAGGGAACATTTTTGGAGCCCACATTGTGGAAAATAGGTAAAGGGTTAAATCTGAGCCACGCCACTGGGTTTTGGACGTGTTCCTATTTAGTTCTGGTGTGAGGCAATCAGAAAGATAATTCCATTCCACACTACGAGAGCCATCAACTTTGTCCGAAAGATAACTTGATTTGAGACGTATGTGGAGCCCAGAATTTGGAAATATTATGCGGTCCATTCGTTTTAGTTCACCTTTTTCTTCAGTGATGGTGGTTACATCTTTCCCATTCGACATATAGATTTCACAACACTCTGTTTGTTCTCATCTTAATGAAGTTTTTATTGTTATGGTTTGAGGGGGAAAAAAATTGTTTAGTGGATACTGGTACGGGTCGATCTATTCGTCTTTTAGGTCTTCATGTGTGGATCCGATTCTCGAAAAAAATCATATCGATTAAATTATCTCAACAATATGATTTTATCATGTTTGCTTCTGTAAAAAAAACAACAATTTGTGTGACTTTGAGAATACACTACAAAAACAATGGTAAGGAAATCACGTGCATGGAAATGATCTAATTTTTTTTTGTTAATGACATATGGACAAAGACCTAAAAAATAAACAAATTTGATCATCAAATTGAGACCCGTTATGAGCCTCACAAATGTATCATTATTTTAGTAAATTTATTTTAGTTCTTGGTCAATTTTTTTCATTTTTTTCGTTAGTATTCAATTGGAAAAGTAAAAAAAATAATAAATTATATTTATAAAAAGTCAATAAAAACAAAACTAATTGAAAAAAAGTATCTATTGTTCAGATTATTTTGTCTTTAGTTTTTTTTTTGTACACACACATACTACTTTTATGATTCCTATAAACAGGACGAATCAAAAAAAAATATATTAAAAAAAATTACTAAAAAAAACAAACAATAGATCGTTATCTCAAACTAGTTTAACTCCCATTAAAAGAAAAAAGAAATTGGGTCAAGTCTGATTGTTCGTACTAAACAGTGTGGCACAAGTTTACAAAATGAGAGAAAGGAAATCGAGAATAGACACCTGTGGTGGTCCTATGGTAGTGCAGATAACTGCGGTCGTTCCCAGGCAACCAGGGTCTAGCTACAACACAAAAACAGTGAGAACGGCCACTGGAGCTGTTTTCGAGAAACAACTTTCCGACGGTTAAGTTAGATGACTGGAGAATGTATATAAATATATATATATATATATATATATATATAGAGAGAGAGAGAGAGAGAGAGAGAGAGAGTATATGTTTCCTTAACCAAAATCGGGTACCTTTAAGAGAAAGAAAGGCTGACCTTATGGCACAGTTCGACGCGTACCTTGACGCGCTAGTTGTCTCGTCACTAGACACAGTACAACTCGGCTCGTGCATGATGTACCGATAACTGTGTCAGTGAGTAGGCGGATGCTCGGCGAAGGTCTCTGCCCTAGCAAGACCAAACTCTATAATCGTATATTTCTCCCCTTTACAATTGTCCCTCAGTTCACATGAGCTGGGTCGATGCTTGCCACAGTCATGTGAATTAAACGTGTTCGTTCTTTGAGACCGGTGTTTGGTGGGCACGCTGATGCTTACTAGCTGTCTTTCTTTTGTCTAAGTTTATCATTTCCCTTAGTTGGTGGTTGGGTGATTGATAGTTGCCTGTGTTCTGTTGGTTTCAAGAGGCAGTCACTGGCGCATGATCCTACGCGCCCACTAGGGCACGTTCTGGCTTCCTTCCCACCTCTTCACCTTCCTTATTGGGGTCTATTTGTCTTCCATCTTCCATTATCGAACCTTTGAGAACAGTCTAAAGAGAGAAAGACCATCCCACCATCTAAACACCTGTTCGTCCACCATTCTAGTTCCTGGCGGCTAGTCTTCGACCTTTACGATGTTGGTTTCCTTTTGAGCTTAGCTTTGGTAAGTTTCTGGTTTCCATTTTCTTTGTGCAACTTGTATGCTTTTTCTATACTTAAGGTTTGATTTGTATCTGTGTTTTCGTGTTTGGATTTTTGGATCTACTTTGAATTTTTGCTAGTTTGTTATTGTGTCTCGAGTTTCTGATCTCAGCTCGTTTGCCATTATTGGAGCTTTTTGTCTCTGTGAACTGAATCAGAAGTTTTTGATTTTGATAGTTTGATCCTAGAGATCTACTTTGATTTTTTTCTAGTTTGTTGTTGTGTCTCAAGTTTTTAATCTTGGCTCGTCCGCTGTTATTGGAGTTTTGTGTTTCTGTGAATTGGGTCAGAAGTTTTTGGTTTTGAGAGTTTGATCCCAGAAGTTTTTGATTTTGATAGTTTAGCCTTTTTTGAGGTTTTCAATATTCTGGATTCATCCCCGAGGTTGTTTTTTTAGATATTTTGATTATATTAGGGCAAAGTAAGATGGCAGAGAATAATTCGAGGCTATGATCATGCTTTCAACCACAAATTACGCATTGTGAAAACCAAGGATGGAGGATATCCTATTCTGCAAGAATTTGTACAACTCATTGGAGAATAAGGGAGAAAAACCTACAGCAATAGAGGATGAGAAATGGAAGAAGATGAACTCAAAAACAATTGGGTTGATCAAATAGTGCATTGGACACGAGGTATTCCATCATGTAGCACAAGAGACTAGTGTTATGAGTTGTGGACCAAGTTAGAGACGATGTATCAGGCAAAGACATCTCAGAACAAAACCTTATTGATGAGAAGGCTAGTGAATTTGAAGCTTTAGAGTGAGAAGTCAGTGGCGAAACATACAAGTGAGCTCCAGAATTTTGTCAATCAATTGGCTAGTGTTGACCTACAGTACGAGGATGAGACACAAACCCTAGTGCTTTTGGTTTCTCTCAACAATTCAGCGCCGAATGAGAAGTTGACTATGAGTATGGCCAAGGATGTCTTATTCAATGAAGAAGCACGGAGGAAAGAGATGGGTACGACAGATAGTGATGAGTTGCAAGCCCTATTCTCATAGGGAAGTAGGGAAAGAGGTCAAGGACAAGGTCAGGAAAAGGGTACTGACAGAGGACGACCAAGCTCACAGTCTATAGATTGCACTTTTACATGCTTTTACTATGACCAAGGGTGGCATATCAAGAGAAATTGTCCAAACTATAAAGCAAATATGAAGAATGATCAGTCTTCAGAGACAACAACAACAACAATAGTGATAGCTGTGGATGAGAGTGATGTTCTCCTAGCAGCATTGGCAGATGAAAAATTAGATTGGATATTGGATTCAAGTAGTGATTACCACTTGTACTGAGACAGAAAGAGGTTTTCTACATATGCAACATGTGATGGCGAACAATACACCAATTAGAGTTGTTGGCAAAGGAGCAGTCCGGTTCCTCATGGCAAACGGGAGGTATCTGACATTGACCGAGGTAAGGCATGTTCCTAGTTTGTAAAAAAAAATAATTTTCATTGGGATGCTAGATTTGAAGGGTTGCAACTTTACAGCTAGTGGAGGAATTTTGAGAGTTTGAAGGAAAACAAGGAGATGATGCGGGAAAGGAAGACTAGAGTGCTATATTGATTGGAGGGGAGTGTCCAGACAAGGAGAGTTACTATTAGGCATGGGTCCAATGGTATTAGCAAGCAGAATGGACAGGGAAAGCAACAGTTGTACAAAGGTACGCGAAGCAAGCGCAGGGGTACCTAGAGAATCCGTAGGGGTACAAGAGCATATGGAGATATGCTTTGAAATGTGTACAGAAATCTGTCCAGACACGAGTGGTGCCATCAGTACAGGATGTTCAGTTAGAAACTCAAAGGAAGGAGACAAAGTCGACTTTGAAGAGTTGTACAGCGACAGGCACGCCGCCGCCGAAATGAGTCTCTTTCGCTCTTGATTTTAATAGTGGAGGTGATCTCTCCAATTGTGTGCACAAGGGACGAAAGATTGAACCACGACAACTCACAAAGTGATGTACTTTGCAGGACACCTCGGTGGGGGGTGGGGGGCACAATTGGAGAGATCATTTCATATGTACATGCTTTTATTTCCCTCTAAAATTTCATATGTACAGGCCTAGATCTTTTATGCTTCTCCTTTTCTTTTCTTTTCTTTTTATTTAGTTTTTTCCAATAAGATCAGTCGACTTGCACTTAAACTAAGAGATTGTCGAGTTTGCTTCTAATCTTATTTCAAACACCTTTTTTTGGCTTGAAGCCATGTGCATGGTATATATATATATATGATTGCATTAAATACAGACACGTGTGTGTGTGTGTGTGTGTGTGTGTGTTTTCTAGGGATAGATAAGGCAATGAAAAATGGTTCGTACGTGTTTTGAAGTGCTTGTATAGGCTGATGGAGTTGCATTAATTGGTCCACAGATCTTGATAATAGACTACAAGTTGACCTTTCCAAGTGGCATGGCAATTGCTGTTCTCATTAATGGATTTCACAATCAGGGAGAGAAGATGGCTAGGTAGTTGCTGTTAACATTTTAGTACAATGATTGTTACACACTTTTTTTTTCAATGTAAAGATCGGAAATAATTTTTAATAACTCGGGATTCCCATCCTATCTATCTATCAATATTATAGAAGAATAATTCTTACACTCATTTTTTTTTAAAAAAAATGTAAAGTTGGTAATTTTGTTTTATAACTTGGTATTCAGCTCAAAAACTAACTAATCGGAGGACCAATCCTACCATCCACTAGCTAAGACCGATCGATTAAAGATGAAACAAACCCCATATGAACTGACACAACTTAAAAATTGATAGCACATAAGAGATTTCGAACACAAGACTTTGGAAGAGAGCAGACCTCTTAGTCTCAAACCTAGACCACCAAGTCAATTCTAGAGATTTGTAAAGTTATTAAATTGTCCTTCTATTTCGTAATTCATGGTGCATTTTTCTACTAAATGCATGTCTTTTTAATTTTACACATGGGCTAAAAAAGGAACACTTTGGAAGAAAATGGAGGCGAAAAAACTTTCATATGCAAACAAAAAATTTATACAAAATTTTTTTTGATATATAATAATATGGCAGAATGTGAGTCTTTTAATTTTCATTAAAACACACCTATCAAGATTATTATTTTTTTTTACCAAAATACTATTGTCACATTATTTTTGTGATATTTTATGTATGAATTTTTTATAAAAATTATTTTTCTTTATTTGGTTATGACATTTAATTTAATCCTAATTTACAGAAAGCAAGTACGTGGTTTCATAAAGTATTTCTCATTTTCATTCTTGTGGGGATTTTTCCAATGGTTTTATTCCGGAAAAGCGGAACGTGGGTTACAAGCATTGAAGAACACGTATGTATTTGATTACTCTCTCTCTCTCTCTCGATATATATATATATATCGTATATACTATTTTTTTATGTTTTTTGAGCTACATTTGTGAATGATCATTAATTGGTGATAAATTCTTGTGTTTGGTAGATTCTACTTTGATTTTAGCGCGACTTACGTGGGAACTGGAATGATCTGTCCCTACATTGTGAACATATCTACTCTTCTTGGAGCTGTGCTTTCATGGGGTGTCATGTGGCCTCTTATTGGTAACCTCAAAGGAGAGTGGCTCCCTGACAATTTATCTTAATCCAACATGAAGGGCCTGAATGGCTACAAGGCAACTCTCTCTCTCTCTCTCTCTCTCTCAATTATTTGGACTATCTATTGAGCATGAGTACTTCGAAAAATATTTCGTTCCCGTATTTATGTGTATTGGGTACCCCATTTTTCTTTTAGTTTTTGCCATGCCTTATAAGTACACAGTGTACACCTAAATCGTACCCTAGCTAGAATCGAATTTAATTTTATACAAGGATGAAATTAACTTGATAAAACTTGTTGGCAGGTCTTTCTCTCTATTTCTCTCCTCTTGGGTGATGGGATTTATAACTTTGTCAAGATTCTTTGTATCACATGCTTTAGTATCCATGGCAGATTGAAACAGAGGATCCTCAACCTAGGTACAAAATTTAAAATCACGACTCTCAGAGTTCATTAATCAAACCAACCTTATTAATGGCACCAAGGCTCGGTCAATTGCCTTCTTTAGCAATTACTTAAGTCAGACCTGGTTTGGGATAAATTGAACCACAAGTTAGATTATCATTTTTTGGTCAAATATTTTTACTTTTCTAGTTCGTCTACATTACAGGAATAAGTAAAATAAAAACATTACAAAAAATCACTAAATCCAAATTGATTTTACAAAATCCATCAATTTGGTTTAGTGGCTTTTTGTGAACTTTTCCAATTCTTCTATAAAAGACAAACCGTAAAAGTAAAAAAAAGTTTTGACCAAAACATGAAATAAATTCACTAAAGCCGAAGATAATTAAATTAGTGGTCCATTTTATTCCAAATGGGCCTAAGAGTAATAGGTAGTAAATGCTTTAGTAAAAGACAGCCAAAGTAAAAATCCAAGTACTAACCAGCTTATTTTGGTGGGTGCAGCTGTGGGTAACCAAAACAAATCCCTTGATGATGAAAGGAAAAATGAATTCTTCATCAGAGAAAGTATTCCCATGTGGGTAGGAGCTACTGGATACATTCTCTTCACACTCATCTCAGTCATCACTATTCCCTTCCTATTCCCAGAGGTCAAATGGTACTATGCCAGCCTAGCCTACATTTTTGCTCCATCTCTAGCCTTCTGCAATGCTTACGGAGCTGGTCTGACCGACATAAACATGGCCTACAACTACGGCAAGGTGGGTCTCTTCGCACTTGCGGCCCTGGCAGGGAGAGCACATGGTGTGGTGGCGGGGCTCACCGGATGTGGGCTCCTCAAATCGGTCATTAACGTTTCCTGCATTCTAATGCAAGATTTTAAAACAGAGCATTTGACCCGGACGTCCCCGTGAGCAATGCTGCTGAGCCAGGCCATTGGTACCGCCATAGGCTGCGTGGTGTCGCCTCTCAGCTTCTTTCTGTTCTACAGCGCGTTTGATGTGGGAAACCCCAAATGGAGAGTACAAGGCTCCTTATGCGATGATATACAGAAACCTGGCGATTTTGGGAGTTCAGGGGTTCTCAGTATTGCCTCGCCATTGCTTGCAACTCTTCTGTGGGTTTTCCGCCTTCACTGTGGGGGTCAACCTGGTGAAGGACTTTTCTCGTCCCAAGGTCGGGAAGT
>BRYE01000018.1:7532500-7537500 GCA_030159115.1 Actinidia arguta var. hypoleuca
CATATGTGTCGACATTTTAATGTCAGGTGTCGATACTTTCTGTACTTTGAACACTGTCTTCATGTTTTGATTCTTTCTTCCAAGTGTCGACTCTTCAAAACCAAGTGTCAACACTTCGAACTCATGTGTCGACACTTTTTATTCCAGAATTAATTCTTTGAACATTGACATTTTGTGCTGACACTTTTGCTTCCATGTATCGACACTTTCAATTACAGATTGCTCACTATCCATGTGTGTCGACTATTTAATCCGATGTGCCGACACCTTAAATGTTTCTGAGTTTCATGTGTCAACACTTCAAGACATGTGCTGACACTTGTTTGTTTCCCTTGACCATTTAAGCATCGATCACTTCAAGTTCTTCAAGAAATCTTCCTTTTGGATATATGGGATCTTCAAGATCTTCAGTTCATTGAGTTTTATAGTATCATCCATTTATATAAGACTTCCTCAGATTTTTCAATAAAGCTTCCAATTCTTCATGTGTCGACACTTTGTGGGCAGAAAGTTTAACTTTGCAAGATTCATCTATTTTGTTGATCTAATGATTAGTTAGGGTAATTTAGAATCTGCACGCTAAATAGAGTCATTAGCTATTAATACAATATTTGTTATTATTAAAATCGAGACATTGAGTCAACAATCTCTCTCTTTTAGATGATGATAAAACTTATCAAGATATGAAAGATAAACTTAAAAACTTAAGATATTCATAAAGTGTGACAACATTAATTTATAGCACATACCATATATTACTCCCCCTATCTTTTGTAATTGAAGCACTTTTCTTGTTTCAAGAACTTGATAGATCATGTACCATTCATTTTATTCATTTTTCATTCACAATCCGTCCATATCCATTCATATATCCAATCATACAAGCATGACCCATTCAATAGAACTCATTCATATTTATAGCACAACATGAATATCATTTGATACCCTTTCTCCCCTTTTTTGTCAATACATCAAAAAATATGTGTCAATCCATCGAATAGAAGCAATATAACTATGAACACATGAAATGCAAATTATTACAACAAAGATTCATACATGTAATCACAAATTCAACGTGTTCAATACAATCTCCCCATTTCTTTAGGAGTTTAAAACTTCCCTTATCAATCCTGCATCACATATGGCAATGAATCAATTAACCATATCACCATGATAATATAATTATAATGAACCACAGATGTGTAGGCTGTGAAGTCCATAATAGAGATTAAGCAAACCCCAAATGCATAAGATGTAAAACATAGAATCAAACACAATTAAAGTTAAAACATCCAAAATATTACATGTCCATAATAGACATAGAAATCTAGAATATGCTTATACAAAATAACGATTATATGCCATCCAAAATAGTTTTGTGCAAGTTCAGTGGGGAGAGGCAGGGGGTGGAGAGGTGTGAGGTGATGATACGTGTAGTGGAGTTGTAGGTTGTGGAGATGGTGATGGGGACAATTCGAGAGTAGTCTCTATGGTATTCGAGAACTTCTTTGCTTCCCTTTGATGCAAAGCATACTTGTGACCAGTTGTGCGCATAAAAGGGGGGATCATCTGAGTCAGTGGCAGACGAGTTACCTTCCTCCTCTTCTTCCTCACTATCATCGTCCTCTTTCTTTTGCTCAGCCCCATCCCCCTTTCCTTCTTGATCAACCTTCTCTCCATCTTTGTTTGCTTCAATTTCTTGCTTTTGTTCCTCTGCCCTATCCTCATCTTCTTCATTTTCATCATCCTCTTCAATTTCTCCTTTTTCCTTCCTCAACAATTTTATTTCTTTTTGCATCTCTCTCACCTTCTTTTCTAAGAACAATAGTCTTGTCTAGATATTTTCATTCATCTTTTTTAAAAATTCGAATATTTGAACCAAAAAATCGCTTATATCTATTCCACTTCCCTCGCAATCAGGTGCCAAGGATCTCTTTGCACTCCCACTCCCCGATGGAGCTTTTTATTTTGAAGTGCTCTCCTAGATAGTTTTATTTGCAGCTCTTGGGATCTATTTATTTATTTTCAACTCATATCCCATTTTCTTCAAAGTCTTTTCATTGTACTCATCACTAATAGCCTTGGGAACTCACTTTATTTCATCGTTCAAATTTATTCTGAAGTACTTAAAGACCTTAGTTAGAAAAATTTTATAAGGCATGCTGACTTTATTCATGGTGGCCCTATGCATTTGATCTAAAATAAACGAGGGCAAGTCAATCTTGGAGTCAGTTTTGTAAGCCCATAAAAAGAATAATTTCCTATCCATAACGTGTTCATATTTTCTAGTTTTAGGAAGGAAGATGGTCCATACGAAATGATGAACGAGCCTCAACTCAAGAGGTAAGCATTTGTAGTTGGTTGTACACATTCATCTATGTTTCATCTATAGAGAACATCCAATTGCTCCTTTTGAGGAACAACTGTTCTATAAATTTCTCTTCCATATCCTATTCCTAGAATTTTCCTAATCACAGATCTGTCTAGAGAAAAAGATTCTCCCTTGACAAAACTTTTTGTGGATTCATCCCTATATTCTTTAGAGGCATTTGCATAAAAATGAGCCACCAAATCAGGATATACCTCATCCCACATTGTAGACATGGACTTCCAACCTAAGTTGTCCAACTTCATGCTAAACTCAAAGTTGTGCAAATCAAAGAAGCCATAATCTATCCATCTACCATTCAAAACTTTTCGAAGGAAAAAGTCAAGATTATACCTTTCTTGGGACTTGTCCTCTTCGAAATAAAGCGTGTTTTGTTCTAGGGCTGAGGATGAGGATGATTCACCTTTTTTCGTCTTTCCTTTATCCTTTTGTGAATCACCCTGGCCTTCCTTTTTTGACCTTTTGGAGGTGTGGGAGTCGACACCACCAAGGTTAAAGAATTCTTTTTTCATTTTGACAATTTTGGTGCCATTTTGAGAATCGAATAAGTTGTGAGATGATGAAAAGCTTGATTTAGGGTTTATATGTGGATTGAGAGAGTGATTTCGAGTAAATTGTGCGTCGTGGGTGACGGTTGAGTTTTGGAGGGAGTTTAGAGAGATAGATAGATATAATGAAAGAAAGTGTTGAGTGAAATGATAGAATAGGGTATCGTTCATATATATAGTCCCGACTAATGTGTTGACACTTTTTTACAAGTGTCGACACTTTACGGTTCAAATAGTTCAACTCAGGTTCATAAGGTTCAACACATGTTTCAAAAGGTTCAACTTTCGAACGCTGGCTGTACGCAGCAACATAAATGGTCACTTAATTTTATCAAAACTTACATTTTCATATCTGTAAAGCTGTATTAAATTTGTAAGTACTAAAAAGTACAACAACTCGGTATAGTAATCTTTCGATCACGCATACTAATCATATAGGTTATGTTGGGGCTCTTTAAGCCAGGAACGTCTTCCACATAGATAGTTTATTTTTGGTCCCCTATCATAGGTCTAAATAGTTTATTTTTTGTCCCCTATCATAGGACTAATGGGTTGAATTAAGGTATTGCCACTAGAAGACCCCGATTTGACACTATACATTGAACATACTTTTCTTTTCATGTAAAAGCGTTCATCCATGGGTTTTCGATTCATGAAATACTAACATAGTAGACATTTAGAAGACATGACAGTTATAATACAATATATACATTTATGCATTGAAACACAAAAAAAAATTGCATACAAGGTAGTTCGTATTAAAAACATTTAGAAAGTACATAAGTTTTGTTCATGGCATCATGTTACTCACCTCGATTCTCTTGAGTGGTTGCTAAGAAATGTGTTCTTACATATAAGGTACGGAATTATCAATAAAATGTTTAATAATACGATCGTAAAGTAATCAAATTAATATGAACTCCCGACTTGGCTTAATATACTCTCACTCTAGGTCAAGACCTTTTGAATATGAACCTAAGTCTCTATATAGGTTGGTTAAGGGTTTAAACACCCTTCAGATAACGATAACACGTCTTAAGAAAAAATATCAAAATTGCCTAAAAATTGGGCAAGCATTCGAACGTTGGATCTGGCGTTCGAACGCTGGGCATTAAACACTCAGCGTTTGAATGCTCCGTAGAGGCGTTCGAACATTAAGGCAAAATGTCTAGGTTCTTCTTTTTTTGTGCGTTGAACGCTCCGCAGAGGCGTTTGAACGCTAAGGTAAAATGGTTACCGTTTGAACGCTGAGTCTAGCATTTGAATGCTAAGGCATAGATTTATACCGTTTGAACACTGGGTTTGGCGTTCGAACACTAGCTATACGCAGGAACAAAAATGGTCACTTAATTTTACCAAAACTTGCAAAATATCAATCAATCTCTTCCAAGGTTCCTAGGGCTCAAAGACTAACCTAATTTGGCTACAGTAACTTAAACTCAACTCTCAAAAGCAACCCTAGCATGCTAGATTTAAAATTTAAAATTTTAAAAATCCCAACATGACATAAATTGAGGTTTTTACAAACCCACCCCAAAATCACCCAAATCAAGTCCAATACTTAATATCCAAACCAAATGAGACTCAAAAGAGTCTCTAGAATCAACCTACATCTCATATATACATAAATTGGGTTCAAGTTATCAAGGTTTGAAGCTCAACAATGGTTTCACCTAACTTAAGGTGAGCTCTCCAAGCTCTTTTTCTCTCTTTCATCTTCTTTTTCTTCTCTTCTCTTATTTCCCCCCCCCCCCCCGTCTCTCTACATATGTATGTGTGTGTATATTATTCAAGACACACATGGAAAATAATCCCATGTGTCCTCTCCTATTTTGATCCATTGTTCCATTCTTTTTTTTTAAACTGCTAGCGTTCGAACTTTGATTTTTACCATTCAAATGCTAAGAAGTAAATACTCCAGTTCGTAGGCTTGGCGTTTGAATGCCCCAAAAGGTGAAAGTGTCTCAGGCTTTGGCATTTAAACGCCCATATTAGCGTTCGAATGCTAAGAAAATAATTGGTCCTAGCGTTCAAATGCCTCGTTCGAATGCACAGAAGACGGA
>BRYE01000018.1:7545000-7550000 GCA_030159115.1 Actinidia arguta var. hypoleuca
GGTCTAACACCTGCTACACTAAACGTGCCCTAGGGGTCTTAGGTCACCCCCAGTGGTGGTTCTAGGAGGTTGTGCCCCCTTGCGGGGGTCTTAGGGGAAAAGCCCTCAGCCGATTTCTAAGAGCAGCACCCTCAGCGGGGATCAACCTAAATGGTATGCCCGCTCTCTAACATAGGAGCTAGTGCCAATTCATATTCCCCTCACTATCGAGCATCATGGCATAAGCCGACCAAACATCTCTAGAGGTCGATCAATTTATCCAATAATGGCAAGCAACTCATAACTACCTAAGGCTGTAACCTCTCAACTCAACAACAATCGATCAAGGTCAAGCCGCACAAGGCTGACCACGAGCTAAAATCATAAATTTTAAAAATAAGGGGTAAAATTATAATTCTCAAAACTGTGTCAATTTGTAATTTTTGAAAATCTAAAGGAGTAAAACAGTTTTACAAAATCCTGAAACTCTTTTTAAAACCTTCGAAGGCATTTCAGAAAAACTTGGAAAAATAGTAGCAAAACCTAGTTTTTGAAAGTATTAGATGTTTGATTGTTTTTAAAAAAAATGCTGAAACAATTTCAAAAATAGTTTTAAACTGTAAAGATCAGTAATGGGCTATAAAAATAAAGCATTTCAGTTTTCAATTATATATATATATATATATATTTTGAAACCTCTCAATTTCTGAAATTTAAAACTGAAATTAAAAACCAGAATACAAAAATTTATTAAAAAAATAGAAACACAAATCTAGAAATTAAAACAAAACCAATTCTAATTTTTTATTTCTTTTTAATTGTAACAGAACAACTAGGAAACTAGGTTTCAAATAGTTCTAGAAATAATTTTTTAAAATTCTGAACAGAAATGGGTCTAGGCATAAACCTGCATCTCAGACATTAGTATCCGAACATAAACCATTTTTTAGAATTCTATTGTCGATTAGGAGAGAAAGAGAGAGACGTGAGTTCACGGTCGCTAATGTTTAAACCATTTTATCCTAGGAGAAAGACGCCGACAAAGTCTACAACATCCTTGGTTTGTTGGAAAAATTACAGAAAACATAAAATTTTAAAGAACAATTTCTATTGAAAACAAATGGTATATACAATGAAACTTAAATTACATGTACAAAACAAAAAATTAAGAATGAGATACAAAGAAAATTAACATGCTGAGTCCTACAAATGTAGTCTCTTTAAAAAGATTCGTCGCCTACCGAGGGTGTTATAGACTATACTGGCATCTTCCTCCTATAGTAAAAAGGCTAGACTACATATATCGAAACACCATCGAGATAAGCTTTGGTGAACTTGAACTCCCGTCTATCTCTCACTCAAAAATGAAATTTCTGAAGTATGTAATTGTGTGTCTTCCAATATAAGATCAAGGGTGTTTATATAGAAAAAAACTATTGATGAGTTGCTCAATTCAATACAAGAAATTGCCTCTCAATAATAAATGCCTTTTGAGCTGCTAACCCCTTTGAGTTGCTTCATCCAGATTTGATGAACCCAAAAGTGACTGTTCAGTTGCCTCGGGAGCCTCCTCAAATGCACCACCTCATAAAGGGGATTGTATCTCGTGAATGGAAGCATAATTTTTTTTTTAGATCTTAACATTGATCAAGAAAGGTAAGTGATACCTTGAATATTAGGAGAATAAATCGAGGATCGAACCCTAAAAACCACTGTAGTGCCTTATCGTGCCTGGATTGCTGCTGTCACGGGTTTTTACAACTGCTGGCTTGCCGCGACTATTGGTTACAACTTGCTGTTGGCTTGCCACGACTACTGGTTCCTACAGCTGCTGGCATGTCGCAGCTATGGGTTGCTACCTTGTGCAACTTGTCGCACTTGTGGGTTGCTGCTACCTTCTATGCCTCGTTGCTGTGTTTTGCAAATCCCAAGCTTCTTTTTCACAAAATCCTAATCCTAAACTCTTTAATATTCTCTTCTTTTTTCCTCAACCCTAACCAATTATTTTAGAGTGTAGCCCTCAAGTTTTCTCTTAAAAATTCTGTAGAGAATTAATCATAAAGGATTGGAAGCCCACATATCATATATATAGGCTAGGTCTCCAACTAGGGCAATGATAGATATCTTAGGGAGTCCTAGTTTAGTTTTAATGAATAATACTAAAAATCCTAGTTATCTCATCACGTAATTTAGTAATTTAATTAATCAAAATTAATTTTACTAAATAATTTGGATTGCACTCCAAAGTAAATGACTAAAATACCATTTATCGATATTTTACTATCGTAATCAAAACTTCTCTTATTGGGTACCAATAACTAGGTTTGGATTAATTAACTATCTATTAAATCCTAATTATATCTAACCTTTATGATTCATAATTCATTTCCTATTCAGTCACCAAAACAATAAATTTTTATTTCGGTAAATAATTTATCAAAAAGAGCGGATTCGAATTTCAATGACTAAATTAATGAATTAACTCACAAGTGATATCCCCCTCTGTTTTAGAAGAGAGTGAGATTCCATCTTGAAACTTAAGTGTTCCCACAAACCTAACAATAACCACCCAAAATACCAAGGTGTTGACCTCTATTAGCTCTCATTGGTAAATAAAAGTAAACAATATTAAAAACTTGAGTTTACCATTCTCTCAGGATTAAGAATCAATTACAAATAGCGTATGTAATATTTCATCATTAAATGACAGTTTTACTTGAATTACTTTCTTATGACGATCTGGTTCAATGCATTATATAATACACCAATACTTTAACCTAGACTCACTTACTCTGATGGTCGAGATAAACGATCCTATCATATAGAGGTTAACGGTATTATAGTCTTCGCAAATAAGACATCAAGCATGATCATAACTATATTCATTACTTTGCCTTTAACCTACCCCCTTCTTTTATTAGACATTTGGTGAAGATAATGAAGATAATGGAATTGTTTTGAAAGAATAAACTAAATGATTTCCTTTCAATGAATTTCTTAGTTGCACGAATGAAATTTTATGTTTTTAGAAGTTATACGACTATCTAAATGATGAGTCTTCCTATTATATTACCCATGTTCTTAACGAATTCTAGCTTTGGCTATGATTTTTGTTGATGCTAATTTTTTTTCATGTTTGATGCTTAATAATTCGACGTATTTCTATCTGCAACCACAACACTATGTTAAAGTGCATTTTTTTCTGTGTGTGTGCGCGTGGATGTTAAACTACGTTCATGATGGTGGGTGGTTTCATTAGCTCTAGGGGAGTGTAGTTGGTTTTCATTGGAGTCTAATTAATTTGGGAGTGCCTTTAAGAATGGATAATGCTCTAGACAAATGTAAATTATAGTCACGAGGGTTGGCCTTTATATTAACCGGATCAACTTGCATTTATAATTAGCAAATACAAGATTTTCTATGATGTAATTAATGGAAAAAAGATATATAATGGATGTCACCACGAAGTTAGTTTTTCGATAGATAGATGTTGTTTCTTAAATTGGATTCATAAATTAGATATTGTAATTTATTATGCTGGATATATCCTATACGAAGTTTATGAATAAGCCAAATTTATAATAAAGTGTCTTTAAGCATGGGCAATCCGTTAGTAATTTAATATGAGACATTGTGAATGGGATGAAATCGTACTTCAAAAGCCTAGGTCCTCCAAACCTAGCATGAATCTCGAGATTTAGCTTGATCAACAATGATCCCTCTCTCGTTGGCCTCGTCGTGGCCCAAAATGTTCTTACTACCATGAATACCTTTGCCTTCTTCACATATAAGCAACATAGCAATCAAGTTTTTAAGACATGCATATTTGTGTTTGGAGATTTGTATATACCTAATTTTAGAGAGATAGCAAACCATTGTCTTGAGTGGTTTGGATTCCATTGAATTTTGTCCACCGGCGCGCACCAAGCTCAATCAAACATTTCAATATTCATCTTTGTTTCACGAGAAATTATTAGGTTAAGTTTGGAGGTTTTTGTAAGGGAAGAAAATAACAAGTATTAATTCCGATCGAGCTAAGACAAGCACCGCCGTCGAACTGCTGCTATGTAGAAAGATCAACAAGGTCTCTGCACTAGAGCTCGGTCGACACTAATGATCGACAAGGATCCCAACCGCATGTCAGAGTCAGAGGGTAACTTACACGACAAAGTTTTTTCTAACACCCGCACGCTTGGATCGATACTTTGGCGATGTGATGGGTTAGCTACCAACCATGCCTTAGGGACGTGATCGAGTCAGCCACTTATTCACTGATATAGCAATCGGTACGTCTAGGCAAGCGTTGATATGTAGTCTATCTACTGACATGACATTTGGCGCATCTAAGCAGCCCCCAAACTGCATTGTAAAAGGCCATGCCCTTTCTCTCTCAAAGGTATGCAATTTTAGCTATATCAAGTTATATGCTCTCTCTTTCTCTTTAAAACAATTTTAGTCACTAACTTGACCATCAAAGAACCTTCATGGGATAGCTCCAACAATCCTTTCTCACTATTCTAGTCTTGTAGATCGGTTTAGAAAGCCTACAACCACCATTAAGTGCTGACTAGCCACCATAGGTGTCTATTTTCGATTTCCTTTCTTCCATTCTAGTATCCACTACCCCATATTTGCCATCTTATATGGCAAATTGACCATAGACATCTTCAAAAGCATGAACAATAAAAGAGGCAGTCATGAAGCCAGAAGGGAGCATCCTCTAAAGCCTAGAACACTATCTAAGAGGGGGAATAAACTACTGGATAATTCTCAAAGAGAGACCAAGGGCCCATCCAGGAAAAGGCCAAGTCGGTTACTCCCCGAAGGCAAAGACAATAACTGGGATGCTACTATAAGGGGTTTAGAAGCTCAAATAAGTTACAACAGGTCTTAGGGGCAATAATCTAATAAAGCCAGCCACCAAGGTTGGTGAAGGGCCATTTGAGGTAAGGTCAACTCGACAAGAAGATGCACCTTGGTGTGACCCAAAGAAAAACAAGCAGAATCTTACTACAAGCTGA
>BRYE01000018.1:7555000-7557500 GCA_030159115.1 Actinidia arguta var. hypoleuca
ACTCATGCACTATTTTTAAGCACATTCAATCACAGTATAGATCGAGTTTTTGCTAAAAAACATGTTAATGAAAGGGGGCTTGTTCGGGAGATTATCTAAATGGGTTGTCGATCGAGCTCGGACAATTCAATATAATTTTTTTACCAAGGTAGCAATCAAGGGCCAAGTCTTGGCTAATTTTGTTGTGAAATTCTCACCTCAAATTGTGAGTCTAGAATTGGGATACCTTGAGTCTACACGCAGTGAAGGGGAGATCTCGGTAGGAACACCAGCTTTAATCGAGCTAGTACTTGAGGATCCTGAGGTTCCCAAGGAACCCCCTTAGGGTGCAGAAGCACGAGGGCAATAATATCTTTGAGGGTCTTGAGGTTCGCAAGGAACCACATCAGATCGATCATTCCTTATCCTGGGAAATGTATGTTGATGGAGCAAAAAATAGCCTAGGTGCAGTGGTAGGCATTGTCCCAAAAAGTCTCAAAGGGGTGGTTTTTGAGCACTGCCTTAGGCTAAAATTTCCCGCAATAAACAACAAGGCTGAGTATAAAGCTTTCATTGCGGGACTTCAGTCTGCCTTTAAGTTAAAGGTTCCTGAGCTTCATATTTTCAGTGATTCAAAATTGATAGTCAATCAGGTTTTTGGGAAATTCAAATCTCGGGGAGCCAAGATGGCTAAGTACTTGACAATTACGAAGACCATCCTCCCTGAATTCAAATCAATCACGATCAAGCAATTGGAGAGGGATTTAAACTCTCATGCAAATGTACTGACAGGCTTGGCATAGATTTTTGAAGGAGAAATTGGACGGACCATTGTAGTTGATATAATCTCGATTCCCAGCAATGAAACCCATCAAGAATCTGTCTTACACAATACTAAGCTGGGACCAAGCTGAATGGATCCCATCGCATAATTTTTACACCATAACAAGCTACTAGAAGACAAAAGGGAATCGTACAAACTCCTAATAAGAGTAACAAAGTTTGGGATCTCCCTAATAGGAGACTTGTATAAGAAATCTTATTCGGGGTCCTACCTACTATGCATTCACCCGAGCTTGGTTGAAGAAGTGTTATTCGAGATCCACGAAGGAATTTGCAAACTATACTATAGGGCAGATCACTGCCTACCGAGCCCCAACTTAAGGGTTTAGGTGGCCTTACATGTAGAAAGAATCCCAAGTAAACGTCCGTAAATATTCAAAATGTCAGCTCTTTTCTCATCTCATTCACCATCCAGCTTGGGACTTGACCTCAAGCATAAGTCCATGGCCCTTTGCCTAATGGGGGATAGACATCGTGGGGGTCTTGTCCCGAGCCCCATAAAACAAGATTTGTTTTTTTGGAAAGCACAAATTACTTCCCTAATTGGGTGAAAACTAAACTACTGGCCCAGATTAGAGAGGTGGATGTAATTAAATTCATTTGCAAAAATATTCTAATAAGGTTTGGCATCCTATAGCTTTTTATATTAGATAATGGAACGCGATTTGTAGGTTAGAAGATGTTGGATGAGCATAAGGTTGAATTCCACAACTCAATGTTGAGCTACTCGTAGTGCAACAGGCAAGCCGAGGTGATCAACAAGACAATCATGAACTGAATCAAGAGGCTTGAAAAAGCTAAAAACCCAATGGGTCATTTTGTGGGCTTATCGGACCACACCACAAAAACCAATAAACGAAATGCCTTATTATTTGGCTTTCATTTTTGAAGCTGTAATTCCACTAGAGGTTAGTTTGCCCATAATACAAACTGAAGCATACGACGATAGTCACAATGCAGAGGTCTTAGCTTAGGACCTCGATCTAGCTGACAAACGAAGAGAAGCTACACTGGTACAAATGGAAAGCTACCAAAAATAGCTGGCCAAGACATACAATTGAGGGTCCAACATAGAGAATTCTTATTTGGAGAACGCATATTGAGGAAAGTTATTGGAAACACTGTGGACCCTACGGACGGGAAGCTCGGTTCCAATTAGGAAGGTCCGTGATAACTAAGCTTGCCGTCAAATGTGCTTATCATCTTGAGGACCTAGAGGGCAAGAAAGTCTCGAGACCTTGGTACTCCAACAACTTGAGAAAATACTTATAAGTACTGAAATATATATATTGAGACCCCCAAATTTACCTTTGTTAGCTGTTATTTTGCTATTTATTGGTTTATTTTGATTCATATTTTTGCTTATAGGTTTTATGGAAGAAATCTCAAATTTGAAGTCAAAATTGCAAGCTTTGGGATAAAAATAAAGTACACCCAAAAGTTCAAGGAAAAAATTTGTAATTTCCTATATTGGGGGAAAAATCTATGCACTTGGGAAAGAAAATAAGGAAAGAAAGAAAAGAAAGAAAGAAAATAAGGAAATAAAGAAAACAAGGAAAATAAGGAAAGAATAAAGAGAGCTCGAGAGAGAAATAAAATAGAGAGCTCGGAAAGGAGAGGTAAGGAGGAAGATGGGAAGAATGAAGATTGACGAATTCAAGTTCGACATGAACGGCTA
>BRYE01000018.1:7565000-7572500 GCA_030159115.1 Actinidia arguta var. hypoleuca
ATATATGACAAATTGAGAATCTTTAGAATGTTTGATATTTTTAGTAGTAGTCGTCATCATCATCATCATCATAATAATTAACTTTGATTCATAGCCTTTTTGACTCGAGTAAGTAAGCCTGTAGGGATGTCTCTACACATAGTGCTCTAAGGCAATTTAGTCTAGATGTCATTGGCCTAAAGCTCATTACAAGGGTCATCTAGAAAGCTTAAGTGATCAAAAAAATAAAAAAATGAAAACAAATAATGAAGGAGTTATGAGAAATTGAGGGTGCGTGACAGAATTGAGTTAAATTGAAACTGTTGGGTGTGAAACACGACACGCATTGCTTATGACACTTTTTTATATGGAGATTAGAGTTTGGACTCTTCTTTAGTATTATGAATTATCAAGGGTCGCTTGTTTAATCTTGTTAATGAACTCCTAACCTTGTTTGTGGCTGAAACAACTTCTATATTTATTAACTTGACATGAATTTGATTCGACTATGAGTTTAACTTAGCATAATGTTCGTGTTCTAAAAAAAATATTTTTGATGTTTGTGGGTAGCATATCTGAAAAACTCTCACGAGACTATAACTCATTCGCTAGGGTCATCCTAGTGGTTTAAAGGCTTGTTGTATGTGCTAAATGCAATCGTGAAACCTACGAAAGTTGCCTAGGATAAATTAGTTTTATTTCTATTTTTTTGTTTCTCTACTTTGCTCGAGGACTAGAAAAGTGTAAGTTAGGGAGTGTGATAAGTGGGGGTCTTGTCCCAAGCCACGAAAAATAAGAAATATTTGCTGGTAGCCACAAATTACTTCCCTAATTGGGTGAAAACCGGACCACTAGCCCAGATCATAAAGCAAAGGTCTTACCTCAAGACCTCGATCTAAACGATGAAAGAAGAAAAGCTACAATGGTACAAATGGCAAGCTACCAGAAATAGCTGGCCAAGACATACAATTAGAGGGTCCAACACAAAATTCTTATTTGGAGAACTCATACTAAGAAAAGTTGTTTGAAACACAAAGGACTGCGAACGGGAAGCTCGGTTCCAATTAGAAAGGTCCATCCAAGATAACTAAGCTCGCTGTCAAATGTGTTTATCATCTTGAGGACCTAAAAGGCAAGCAAGTCTCGAGACCTTGGTACTCTAACAACTTGAGAAAATACTAATAAGCGCTGAAATATGTATATTAAGGCTGTCCAATTTACCTTTGTTCGCTATTGTTTTGCTATTTTTTAGTTTATTTTGATTCATATTTTTGCTAATAGGTTTTATGGAAGAAATCTCAAGTTCGAAGTCAAAATTGCAAGTTTTGAGATCAAAATGAAGTGCACTCATAAGTTCAAGGCAAAAATCTGCAATTTCCTCCATTGGGGGCAAAATTCTATGCACTTGGGAAAGAAAATAAGAAAAGAAAGGAAAGATAGAAAAGAACAGAGAGAGCTCGTGAGAGAAAAAAAAGAAAATAGAGAGCTCGGGAGAGAAAGGCAGAGAGGAAGATGGGAATAATAAAAATTGACGAATTCAAGTTCTCCAATGTTTTGTAATAGGTTAGGATTTTTGGGATGATGATTTACTATTCCATAAAATTAAAAGCTTTTAATCTAATTCAAATAATTGGTTTTGTTCTTCTTATCATGTGCATTCAAAGTTTTCTATGATTATTTTGCATAGGTTTCATATGAATATTATCAACTTGTAATTTTATATAATTGTGTTAGATTATAGTAAATGGACGGATCGTGCTCTATGAAGATTCGTGCTTTTTACATTATCTATACCAAAGAGTAATTTCACTATCTTCTTGGCGATACCGTTGTGCACTTGTAGCCAAACGAATCTTCAGAATCAACTGATAAAAACTTAAATTATTATAAAGCTAGATTTATTTGGCTAGGGTGAATTCAGAAGCCCTAGGATCTCTTTCTCATCTTTTTACAATATTCATTTAAATTATATTTTTAGTTTCCAAACAAAATTCCATTCTTTCCTTGAATTAAATTAGAATAGTCTAGAATATATTTTAGCTTATCCTATTGATCCCTAAGGACGATAACCTGGCATAACCACTCCTATACATGAGTTGTGATTATACGATATATTTTTAGATTATTTTTGAGATCGTAAAAGTACACATCAAATACTATCACTGAAATATAACTTCTTTATACTGAGTTTATTTATACTACCTGCACATGTTTTATACCAAATTGCTTTGTCATAAAAATTACAAATGTTTATCAAATCTCTTCTTTCTGCACTTGTTTGCAAAAGGGTTGTAATTATGGTTAAATAGTTTGATCATTTCAGTCTTTGATTTACAAGTTTTTAAAATGTGTATAACTCGGCTTTAAGAAGTTTCATACTTTGATGCCCAAACCTTGCTTTTGAAACTTTTACAAAATTTTTATGTTTGAATTTAAACTAAGATACAATCCTCATTTTCCCGAGCACCGAGCTCAGGGGTTTCTAACGCAAAGCATGAGACAATTTATCGAATTGCCCAAGCATGAGCTTGAGGTGTCGTAAAGCTGGCGCGAGACTATTCGCTGACCTACTCAAGCATGAGATTGAGATGTCCTAAAACAAGCACGAGACTATTTGCCGAACTACTCAAGCACGAGCTTGAGATGTCCTAAAGCATTCACAAAGCAAGTTTAGAGAAAAGCAACATCTACGCTATGGCATGCAAACAATAGATTTTTGCTAAGGCATGTGCATCACTTGTTCAAACGAGCTAAGACAAGTCAAGAGAAAGTTACATCTACGATATGGCATGCAAACAATAGATCTTCTCTAAGGCATGCACATGACTTGGTCTTCGAGTTTCTCAAGCTTAATATTGTCCTAAACATTCACAAGGAAATGCAGAAAGCAGATATACTTAAAGGCAACCAGCTACCCGAGTACCGAGCTCGAGGTGTCTTAAAGTATTAAACATAAAGAGGAAGAAACATGCTAAGGCAAAAATAAGTGTACACTAAAGGCATTTCATATTTATAGAATTTATAAATCTATATTGGTCAAAGAAAAAATATTTAGAGTCCAAAAGAGATTCAAAAACCAGGACCAAAAACCCTTATATTGCAATAAAACACTTTACACCTCCGAGGGGTTGTCTTGTTGGCCAGCCTCAGCTCAAGCTATATCTACATATGCCTTCGATTATTTAGCTGCCTCGGTACCTTCCACCTTGGTTCCCACCATTAGCTTCATTCTCCTCTACCAATTGGTTGACATATTCCTCCTTGTAGAAGCCAGAGAGGAAGATTGGCGAATACTGCTCGGGCTGGTCTGGGAAAAACTACTAGAGGCTTTATTGCCGCCCATACGAGATGATTAGGAGGCATTTCGAGCTCTGAAGACATGCAAGCCAGCCCTCATAAAATACATTTGAGTGCATTTGGGCTAGCTCGCGAATGTAATGCAAGCCATCCCTATTCTAGTTGCAGTCAAAGACCTACTGGTAGACAGGGCCTTAGGCTACCTTATGGAGCTCGCCCAGCTTCCCCTGAGCCTTATCCCTTTTGGCATGAGAAGAGGTTACTTCCTCCATTCCAATGACAGCAACCTTGGTGAAAGATTTGTACTCCTCAGTGAGAGTTGCGTTCAAAGAAACAAGGTCCTCCTTTGTCTTCTTCAACTCACCTTCCAGAGAGGTGGATTTATTTTGATCTTTCTTCAACTCGTCAGAATGTTTCTTAAAGCGATGAAGGTTTGCCATTGAACTTTGAAGGTCTTTCAACCTATGTTCAGAATGAAAAAAATACCAAGTGTTCAAAAATGCATAAATTACTAAACTAGTTAAGCTTGGATACTTACTTGGAGATTTTGCATGACCGTAAGGCTGCCAGCTGTTACCTTGTCTTCTGCGGCTAAGTCTGCCACATCTTAGGGCAGCATGATAGCCTGTGCTAAGGCAATGCAAGTGTCATTCTCCTAAGCTATATCAGTAGTAGTAACATTCCTCTTGATCTCTTCAATTGCAAGACATAGAGACCAAAGATCAGGGGCTATAACTGGAGTTAACAGAAAGTTACCCATTAACCTCATACCTACCCCGCATGATTGTAAGGCTACCAATTGTCACCTCATCTTCCACAGCCAGGTCTGCCACATCTCGAGGTAGCATGACAACCTATGCTAAGGCAATGCAGGTGTCATTCTCCTAAGTTGTTTCAGCAGTAGTAACATTCCGCCCCAGCTCTCCAATTATAAGACATAGAGACTAGAGATCGGGGGTTATGGCTGGAGTTAACGAAGAGGTACCCACTGACCTCACACTTACCTCACGTCATTATTTACGGGAGGTGCCCGTGTTAATAGCCTTCCCCTTACCTTTTAGGGATGTAGCGAGAAGTGCGAGCTTAGTGACACTAGAATAGGTGCAAGAGCAAGAGTAGGAGCTGGAGCAAGAACAAGATTAGAATCATAGACCTTGTGTTTTTTCTTGGTTGGCTCTCCACCCGAGAGCTTGAAGAATTGGGGAGGCATCTCTACCTCGGAATTTGAATCTGCACCTTCATTGCCAACAAATGAATGCTCTACCTAGTCTCAAAGAACCTAGGGGACTTAGGGCACTTTAGGATTGGCGAAGGCCTCTTCGTTTGAGATGTCCACTAGGATGGGATCAACTGCGGCTAAGTTTCTTCCCAAAATTAGTAATTCTTCCTCGACCTCGACAACCACTTGTTCAACTTTTTCTCCTTCTACCGCGATAATATGAGCGGTGAGCTCATTGCTAGAAAGACCGAGAGAGTTGGAATTACTGGTAGAACTAGTACTTGTATCCTCGGCTTTTGCTTGTGCAAGCAATTGAGCGACCTTGGCAATTGCCTCGTCAAGTTCTTAACTAAGATTGTTCGAGCTAGAGCGTTGGGCTTAGGGTGCAAGTTCCCGAATGCGAAGCGCTGAAAGTACTACCCAAGTGAGTTGCTCTACATAGTGGGGGAATAGTATGGTGACAAACAAGCCAGTACACTACAAGTGTAACAACATCTCAGGGCTCTTGGTTATTATTCACATGCTTGATGGCTTGGTTACACCACTCGGTCCATCTTTAGAATGAAGTGTTGAATCCTACAAGACATATCAACTGAGATGAAACAAGTTAGGCATCAATAATATTTTCAAATGCAAGCATAGATTGTGCAATTGTAGTGAGAATGCGATCAGAATAACCAAGGTATAAAGAAGACTTGCTATCAGGTATTCTACCATTACGCCTAGGGAAGGACCACACCCCATCGTCCCCAGCTTGGAATCCCCAATTCCCTAATCCAAGACAAAGTAATCAAGATCTAGTAATCAAGATGTAGACAAAGTAATCCTAATCTAGGATCTCAGTCACTAACCTTGTCCAAGGCTGTAAGTTGTTCCGGAGTTTGAGGTAGTGGCTTCTAGTGAACAAGTTGGTATCGAACAAAATTTTTAAAACCTGCATAAAGGTAAGTCAGCAATGTGCCATTACTTCCTTTAGCAGTGGACTAATAGGGAATTAAAGTCCAACCTGGTGGATTAGCCAAATGCAGACCAGGGATGCGATCCCCATCTCCTTGCACAGCACCTGCCCCCTCGTTGGCGTGTCATGGTCACTCCTAAACTAGGCCAATGCAGCATCATTGTAAACTAAGGGCTGAGCTCGGTTTAATTCTATGTTTTGTAAAAGATAAACATCTCAGTCAGAATGAGCTCTATCCTAGACAAGGTTGCAATAAATGGAAAAACACATAGCTAGCGAACTCTATAAAAGTTTTGAGCTCTGTCCCCATGCGTCTTGTCTATGTATTATTGAAATTCAACTCTCAAGTCGTCCTTCGATCTCAAAGCTCTCTCGATGAAAGAATGACTTGAGGGGAAAAAATTCAAACCCTAATATGTAAATGGGTTATAAACAATCTATATTCAACAATAGCAAAGGTCGAACCCATTTTAGTGATAGAAATAGATCCATAGGCAACCCAAATCCCCTAAGACCCAAAAAACTCAATAGCCACCCATCAATGGCGAACGAATGGCTGCAATAGACTCCAATAGACATTTTCAACATTCATCAATGCAAGATCGTAGAAAATCAAAATCAAAGACACAAAATATAGACCTAGAAAAGGAAACTTATAGTATTGATTGTAGAAGTAATTTTCTAGAAAAGGAAACTTATAGTATTGATTTGGAGGTGGCTGAAAAATGATCGAAAGATGGAGGCAAAGTCGTTGCGAGAATGGACATAACAACCAGCAACAAAATCGGCATCTTAATCTGTTGTCAAGTGGTGACAATTCATAGTTCTTAAGCACTCATAGGTTTATCTTTCTATAATACTCTCAAAGATGCAAGGTGAATAGTGTATGGGAGAAGTCCAACTGTTTATAGGAAATCCTAAGGGTAGGTGTGTCGGTTCGGCATTTGTGCTCTAAATGAGCTATAAGCAAATCAAACATTGACGCTTGGCATTGTAGAATAGTGAAAGTACAACCAAAGGACAATGAGGAGACATCTTGCAGGCACTAACGAGCTCTATCACCCAAGTTTCTCCACACCGAGTCATTGATAACCAACTCACATAACCTCTGCAGTTGATGACCTAGCTCATGCGAGCTGAAGGGCAATTGTAAGGAAATAAAATATCAAGTATCAATTCTGACCGAGTTAGGGCAAGCACCGCTGCCGACCTATTGTTCTATAGCAAGCTTGGCCAAGGGTCTCTATGTCGAAGCTCAATCGACACACAACCTGACAAGGATCACAACGGCATATTAGAGTCAAAGGGTAACTTGTATGGCAAAGTTTCCTTTAATACCCGCAAGCCTGAATTAAGACACCGACAGCATGATGAGCTAGCTACCATGCCTTAGGAACTTGATTGGGTCAACCACTTACCCACACGCTGAGCTACAATCCGTCTATTGACATGGCAGTTGCATGCGCCGAACTGTACTTTAAAAAACCATGTCATTTCTCTCTCAAAGGTATGAAATTTCATCTATCTCTAGCTATATACCCTCTCTCTCTCTAAAATACTTCCGGTCACTAACTTGACTATCGAAAAGCCATCGTGAATAGCTCATGCGGTCCTTTCTCATTGTTCTTGTCTTGCAGATCAGTCCAGCAAGTGTACAGCCACTGTCAAATGCTGACCAGCCACCAAAGGTATCTATATTTGGTTTTCTTTCTTCCATTCTAGTATCCACTACCCCATAGTTTTCTATTTGCCCCCTTAGGTTCTTAGTATCCAAATAGATTACAAATGAGACTTCCAATTGTTATTGTTGGCAATGATCTTCAGTCATATTTAAAGGAAGACTGCCTACCTCATGTAAAAAAAATACAGTTCATGCATTTCTTTTAGTTTGAACGAATAACAAGCGACTTATTTGTCCTTAGAACTATGGGTAAAGTGTGGGTTTTTTAAGTTGAGTGAGTGCAAGAGTTTGTTTCTCAAAGTACAAGGTGAAGAGGATCGTATCCCGCATGTAAAAGCGCATTTTTAATTTTTTTCTTCTTTTAGA
>BRYE01000018.1:7597500-7600000 GCA_030159115.1 Actinidia arguta var. hypoleuca
TGCAACTGCTAACACTTTCATGTTGTCTCCCCCAAAGATGTAAATATCTCCATCACTAAGTTGGTGGATTTGATGGACCCCCTACAGAGAATTGCATATATGATTAGTGGCTCCCGTATCTACACATCATGTACCAGTAGATAACACCGCTAAACATGTTTCAACTACTAGTGAATGAAATTTACCTTTGTTTTTCTATTTGGCTAGATAAACCAGACATTGCTGCTTCCAGTGCCCTGACTGCTTGCAGATGAAACACTTGCTATTTCTGAACCTTTTTCTACTTTTTCTTGTCTTTAGATTTAGAAGTAAAATATTTCTCATTAATATGGGCAACAACTGGATTTTTGATGACGCCATTAGCTGCTTGAAGTTCTTTAAAAAAACTCTGCCAATGAACAAGTGAACTTATTCATGTTGTAGTTTAGGCAGAACTAATTAAAAGAATTAGGCAACGATAGGAGAATAATATCAACTTGGGTTTCCCGATTGATTTTAGATTCAAGGATCTCTAGTTCATTCAGAAGATTCATCATCTTCGAAATATGATCCCTTACTAAGGTCCCTTCAACCATAGCTGTAATCATTAGGTTTCTCATGGCAACAAGCCTAGGAGCATGATTCTGATCCCCAAATATTTCTTTGAGACTTAAAATCATGTCATAGGCAGTGGGTATAATCTAATGCTAATGCTGCTAAACATTTGACCTATTAACTCTACTATCTAGGCAAGCAAAAATGCCAAGTAAAATTAAATATCTGACTTAGTTTCGGTCCTATAAATAATAAATGTGACTCAGATGGTGAGGATATTATTATTTATAGCTAAGTGTATACCATCACTGAATTCTAGACCTATTATCTCGTAATAAGTTACTCAAATGGAGAGTTAACCCAATATTAGCAACTATCAGAGTTTCTACTCAGTGAGTCCGCAACTTATTTCATTCGATGGGGAGGTTAGTACTAAACTCAACACATAAATTAATGACTCATAAATGATCAATAAATAAAATTTTAAATTCTTTTAATAAATAATATTTAAATTAAAATAGAAAAATTAATTTTACTCTCTAGTTTAATATTTATAAACCAAAACTAAAATTTTAAATTTATATAATTAAAACACAACTTAAAAGTCATTTATCCATTATCAATGTTCTCCCATGCTAATAATAGAATGATAAGAACATCAAAGATAATAAATCACTACAAGCCAGAGAAAAGCTACTAAGTAAAAAGATAAGAAGAAAATAGGATTTCTCTACTTCAAGCCAGAGAAAAGCTCCTTAGTGAACAAAGAACCAAATTCGGCATACTCTTATTGAATATAAATCACCTATTTAGTTACAATGTTATTACAAGAATTCAAGGATTCAACTAATTGCTAAAACAACTAACTATTTTCCCTAACTGTCTTAACAGATTCTTTACTGTTAGCTGATGCTGCTGAGCCTTGAGTCTTGTGTTTCCGCCTTGTTGTTTTCCCTCTTAACTGATTCTTGTTTTCCCTCTTTTTTATGTTTCATACTCATTCAACCATCTGGCATCTTTCTATTCTTTCTTATTCTGTTAGTAGCAACAACATCACTTTCTAACTTCCCATTGTTGCTAGTATCTTCTGCTACTATATCTATTACATTTTTTCTGCCATCAAAACCAACTTGGTCCTCCAAGTTCAAATGTGGAAAAATTTCCTGAAGAACATCAATATCCTCCCATGAACTGTCTTCCACATGTAATCCATTCCACTGTACCTAAACCTGAGATTTAGATTGATTATCAACTGAAATGGTATGTTTGTCCACAATAGCCAATGGAAAAATGAAATTATGTGAATCCTCATTAGACGTAGGCAAGTTGGTACTCTCATGTGGTAATTTTGAACCAATAAAACATTTCAATTGTGAAACATGGAATATTGGATTAATTTGACTAGTTAAAGGAAGATCTAGTTGATAAGCCATTTTACCAATTTTCTATAACACCCGAAAAGGACCATAATATCTCCTATTCAGCCTGCAATTCAATCTTTGAGCTAAAGAATATTGTCTATAAGGCTGTAATTTGACCATCACCAAATCATCTTCCTGAAAACTTAAATCCTTTTTGTTCTCATCATCTTAAGATTTCATTTTCTTCTGGGCCTTTAATAAGTTCTACTTCAATTCCATTAGAATATCTTCCTTGGTTATCAATTCAGTATCAATAGCTTCAAGAGAAGAAGTCCCTGGTATATATGATTAAATACTTTTAGGAAGTTTACCATACAATGCCTCAAAAGGAGTCATGCCAGTTGAAGTATGAATTGAAATATTATACCATAATTCTGTCCATACTAAAAATTTTGTCCAATTCTTGGGATGTTTATGAGTAAAAGCTCATAAATATTGCTCTAGGCATCTGTTCATAACCTCAGTCTAACCATCTGCTTGAGGATGAAATGCAATGCTATACTTCATAATCTTATTTATTGAGAAAAATAAGATCTTTATCAGAA
>BRYE01000018.1:7610000-7637500 GCA_030159115.1 Actinidia arguta var. hypoleuca
AGATGCTATGGTCTGTTTTGATAGTGAATTCTCTACCCAATAGGTAATATCTCCATTTGGCTACTGCTTCTATAATTGCAAAGAATTCCCTAACATAAGTAAAAGTTCTCTACCCAATAGGTAATGTCTCCATTTGGCTAGTGCTTCTATAATTTCAAAGAATTCCCTTACATAAGTAGAAGCTGCCTGCATCTTGCCAGATATTTTCTTATTGAAAAAAGCAATTGATTGATTAGTTTGCATTAAAATAGCTCCAATAGTATGATTAGAAGCATCCGTTTCTAATTCATAAGGTTTAGTAAAGTTGAGCATAGCCAATACAGGGGTGGTCTGTATCATTTTCAACTTTAGTTCCTTAAAGCTGTTTTGAGCAAGATTATCCCACATAAAGGCATCTTTCTTCAAAAAGTTTGTAAGAGATGTGGCAATAGCTGCATAATTCTGAATGAACTTTCTGTAGTATCCATTTAGGCCTATAAAGCCCCTCAACTATTTCAAATTCTTTGGCATAGACCACTCTTTCATAGCCTAAATTTTCTTTGGATCAGGCTACACTTCTGTTGTAGAAACTATACGTCCAAGATATTCGATAGACTCTAGGCAAAATTTGCATTTGCTCAACTTTGCAAATAACTGATTCTAAAACAATGTTTGAAGTACAATTTTTAAATGATGTAAATGCTCAGAGATGGACACATTGTAGATCAAAATATCATCAAAGAAAACTATGATAAATTTTCTTAAGTAAGGTGAGAAAAGCTGATTCATAGTGGCTTGAAAGGTGGAAGGGGCATTTGTTAGCCCAAAAGACATCACTAAAAACTCATAATGACCATGATGAATTTTGAAAGCAGTATTGTGAACATCACTTGTCTTTACACGAATTTGATGATAACTTGATCTCAGATCCAATTTAGAAAATATCTTGGCACCCATTATTTCATCTAACAATTCATCAATTGTAGGAATTGGAAATTGGTCTTTTATGGTGATAGTATTCAATGCCTTGTAATCTATACAAAATCTCCAGGACCCAGGACCCATCTCTCTTTTTGACCAACAAAACAAGTAAAGAAAAATGACTATAGCTTGGTTTAATAATACCCTGCTGCAGCATTTCCTGAACCAACTTTTCCATTTCTGATTTCTGGTAATAAGGATATCTATATGGTCTGACATTTATAGGAGCAACATCTGGTTTGAGATGAATTTGGGGGTCAGTAGTTTTGAATGGAGGTAGAGAGTTTGGAGTATCAATTTTTTTTGGCATACTCTTGTAACAAGGGCTGGACACAATCAAGTATATCAATACTTGTATTTTTCAGGGAAAATGGCTTTGAGATGGTACAAAGAAATAATATTCTGATTCTTTATCAATTTCATAAGTTGCTTGCCTCGCAAAAGTTCATCATTTATCTGATGTTCACATGTCAAATGAACTGCCTTACCCTTCCACTAGAAATCCATTGTCAATAACTTGTAATCAGTGACCACAGGACCTAAATTCAAACCATTGAATGCCCAAAACCACATCAGCTCCTTTAATTGGAAGAATGAACAAATCTATACAAAATGTATGTCCTTCTAGACATAATTTTACTTTCACACAACTGCTATCACATACCAAGAAATCTCTATTACCAATGTAAACTTTGAATTATTTGGATGGAGTAACAAGTAATTCCAATTGATCAACTATCATTTCTTGCATAAAATTGTGTGTACTACCACTATCAATTAAGATGTGGACACAATGATTGCCAATTCTTCCCCTAACCCTTATAGTTCTAAGGCTTAATGATCAATTGACCTTCGGCCATGTGTGTTCCTATGATATTGGCCATAAATCTTTTACTCCTAGATTGTTAAAACTGAATACAGAGTCTTGCTTTGATACCAATTATTAGCTATAAAGCAAACTATGAGGGGGTGAAATAGATTTTCTTAGGTTTAATGGTCAATTGAAATTTTTTCTCAATGCTTACACAAATAATGGACTTAAAATATAACAAGTATGTAAGTAATGTAAGGAGATAAGAGAGAAGGATGCATACGATTTATAGTGGTTCAATCAATCCTTGCCTATGTCCACTCTCCAAGTCCTCCTTGAAATTCCACTATCTTTAAGCTTGCGGGTGCCTGAGAACCTTTACAACACTAGAACTCTTCTAGTCTTTAAGAGTCTTCCACTCTTGGATCTTTTACAATCACTCAATGTGATTCTCTCAACAAAGTATAATGAATGAGAAGTTTGTAGCTCACCAACTCTAGATCAAATAATAAATACAATACAAACTCTCTTTTTTCTAGAGTGATCTAACTTCTATTTATTTTTTATCTCAATCAAAAATTCACAATGAATGCTCAAAGATTGAAGTGATGAATACAAATATTGAATGCTAAAAAATTCACCAACTCTAGAGCATTCAATGCTTGTCCAACAACCTCAAGGTTGATTTTATAACCCCTGATATGAAAGTGTACATTATAGCATTAAATGCTCTGAAATAGCCATTCTGATTAACCCTAGCTGTTGGATTTGTGATTTGGATGTGCCAAATTAAAAGTTCAGCTTCGGTCGTGAATTTCGATCGATCAAAGTTGAACTTCGGTCGTCATTGGCCTAAATTTCTAATGAGCAAGTCTGTTGCTCTGTTTTGCATCTGCTGAAGTTTGGTCGTGGTCATTTTAACTTTCTAGTCGACCGATCTTCATCTTCGATCGTCAGTGGCCTTGAATTCCAGAGAGTAATTCTGTTGCTCTATTTTGGTTCTGGATTTCGGCTATTCCTCTTTGAGTTTGGTTGTGCTTCTTGGAACTTCGGTCGATCGAAGTTTATATTCGGTCGTCAATGAACTAGTTTTTCAAATAGCAAGTATATTTAAGAGTTATATTGTTTTTGAGCTTCTCTGGGTTCAACTGAGCTTCTCTAACTTTCGATTGACCGAATCTTAAGTTTGGTCATCCATGCACTAGATTTCCAATGAGCTTGCTCTGGTTGTTTTAAAACTTCAGCTGTGCACTTCAAGTTTCATCTATCAAGTTCGGTCGACCGATCTTTTGATAGCAAGCCTATTTGCACTTTTCAATTAACAGATCATGCCATTTATATGTCAAATTGAGTTTAAGCGTTGATTTTACACTTTTAATATTTTTGTGTCCACAATAGCATCAAATGTGACTTGTAGAAGGTTTTCAATTTCTCTTTATATGTGTGCAAACCCATGTTTAAGACTACTTGTTATATTTGCTTATTAACACAAATGTTCAAAGAAAGTTTGAATTTGACTTAACTTTTTTCACTATTGTAATCATCAAAATTAAAACCTTTATTTCAACACACATGAAGATACTTGTGGGCCAAAAAATTTCTTGGCCAACTTCTATATTTTGATTCTTGAATAGACACATCTCTTATCAAGAATAGACTTCTATTATTAGTATAAGGTAAACAAATAATTAGCGAAACATTCCGGTGACATCTACACACTGTACCTTATGCGTGCTCAAGAGATTCCACGATAGAATAAATGTAAGAATACTTCATGAATTACCGAATGAATTGTTTTATATTTACATGTGAGGTGTGAGTTTCATACTTCATGTCTTAAAAATAGGTAGTAATTTTTTCAATAATTTATAAAATATCCTTAGCACCGCTATTTAACAATAATAGGAGACAGCGTATGGTGACAAAATGGTGCATTGTACCAAGATGGAACAATTTATAAGCAAGCGAGGGTAAATCTCACTTTGGTCCCTGAAGTTTCAAATCACTTGTAATATTGTTTTTCTGTCCAAATTCATTAAAAATATTAATAGAAATTGTCACAATCCAACCCATTTATACACATAGGTCCACCCTGAACACAGGTGTCATCATGACCAGCCGTTGAGACTCACTCATTAAGGCCTAATACTCAACTAGTTTAGGAATTTTTCTACCATTGAAGATGTTTATACTCGAATGCAATAGGATATGTGTAAGCGTATTTAAAATTAACTAGAGTTGACATGATATTAGAAAATATACAAATAGCTTTATATTCATCTTGAATATAAATATTTATAATTACGATTATGGCCACAAGTCCGGCACAACCGTCATCAAAATATAATATTAAAAAACTAAACATCTCTATACCATGTACGTAGCATAGGACAATAAAAATCAACTAAGGTCATCAGCTTTTAGTCGCACTTTTCTTCGTTCTCATTACCTGAAATATTATGTACAATTACGTCTTAAGCAATAGGGTCAAATTATATAAAATATACTAGTGCCCATGAAATGATATGTCCCAAATTCGTTTCAACATGAAATAACTTTATTTTTGTCAATCCTTTCATCAAATCATTAGCTCATCTAGGCCAATTACTCTTGATCACTATCAAGATTTTAAAATCATTTATGATTGACACTTGCAACACATTTACCTCCTCAACGATCACCAGTAATTAGGGAGCGACCCCAATATAATATGTGGCATGTATCACCCATGATCATCTAGCTATGAGCCTCCTTGTTACGTCACCTCTCACTATATTCTTCTCTCTTAGCGGACAGGACACCGTTCAAACCATGTGTTGTCCAAAATATATTTTTCTAAAGTAATCATTTTTCATGATTCGTGGCACATTTAAAACATAGCATGCAAATCACAAAATATCATCATGTTTAATAAACAAAATCATACATGTTTTAGTCATAAAACTTTTACTTTTAAGTAAGGAAATCATAATAAGACTCACCTTATACTTATCTCATGTTCTTTCTTTTCGTAAGCTAAAGTGACAGTCCCTCGGGTTTCGGTCCTATAATTAAAAATTCTGAATTATTACATACTCTATTTATTTAATACATTATCGTTTAGTACGCCAAGTCTAAGAGTAGAAATAGTGTATAGGGTACTAAAAAGGACAAGTTTTTTTAAAAAACTGTCTTTTGTTAAATTTGGCTAAATGTGAAAAAATAATTTTTTGAAATATTATTTTCTTTGAACCATTTTTTTCGGTAATTGTTTATTTTACCTTGAATAGTCAAAACTGATTTTATGGAATTTTTATTGCAAGGTATACCTTCCATAACAAGAAGAATTATTTTTAAAAAAATATAGAAAACTATTTTTGTACTAAAATTAAAATTTAACTTTTTGATTTAATGAGAATTATGTTTTTTGTATTTTTTATTGAATCCTAATGGAAGATATTTCTTATTTACATTGTAAACTTAAATTAAAAGGAAATGTAAGATTTATGACTTTTACTTAAATATTTTCAATGGAAATAAGTATGCTGATAGATGACTAGGATAACAGTGGAGGTTCAGTTGATCAAAAGTTGGGGTCTGTCAAGTGTCAACCAGTTGAGGAAAAATGTTGAACCGGTTGAATATGTTAGTGAGGTCAACCGGTTGATCTAGAGCAATAGCTTAATTGGGTCACTTCAACTAGTTGGGAGAAAATGTTTAATCAGTTAGGCTTAATCAGACTTAATGTTCAACCGGTCAACCTAGAAAATAGTGAGTTGGTTCTTTATCTTGGCTTGGATTCCAAGCCTGCCACAAAATCTATAAATCCGGACAAGTACTTTGTATCAAAGTTGTTGATTTTTGAGTTATATATCTTACGCAATTCGAATTAGATCAAAAGGTCTTTGTATGAAGGACTTACGTTCAAAATACTAACTAACTGTTTTAATGAAAATTAGGACATAACTTCAACTTGAATCTTAATCCTAACATGGTGTATACATGCTGTATTATCAATGTATTTTGAACTTTCTTCCATTATAGAGTGTATTACTCTTAAGTTAAATGATTACGTATTTTTCAATGTGTAAGAAATTTACTGAAACTAAGAGACTCAAAAAAATTATTTACTTGGAATAGAGAAGATTTTTGTTCTATCTCTATTTTCCTAATTTTTTATCTTTTCACTTCCTCTTCCTCTTCCTTTTTCGCAGCACTCTCCCCCCTCTCTCTTTCTCTTTTTCTCTTTCTCTCTCTCTCTCTTGCAAGCAACCTAAGTCTAACTTTTTGGACTTAGTTGGTGGGGTTGGTGATGAGTCACCCCCACCATGCGGTTCTCATGGTTCCCACATAGCTCATTCTATACATGGTTGACATGTGTCCAAAAAGTGGGACATGTGTCCAACTTTCTGTTCTGTTTTATTAGAAATATTTTTGAATAAAAATTCTTTTATTGTAAAAATCCCAAAAAATTACTGAAATTCTACTGGTGTATTTATATATTTAAGGGTCGGGTATTACAGAAATTGCATGTATTTTTTGTTTTCTTGTTTTATGTTCTATCAACATTCTTAACGAAATTGAATAGAGCGATCGCATTGAAATTGATTGGATACTGCAATGTTTTTATTGTTCAAATTAAAACTACAAAAACCAAAGGAAACTTTGCTTAAGATAAAGGGAGCAATGGTGAAATATACCCTAGAATTATCTCATTGGAAAGTCTTTTGCAGGACTTCCTAGAGAAAGTAAACAGATTTTTTATGAATGTAGATTCTACAACTCCCTCTAATTCAAGAATTGCTTTCCGCAAAAAAACTATAATTTTGCTATTTGTTTTTTGTATAACTTGTTATTTGGCTCAAGTATCTACTAATTTGGAAATCAATTACATTGTCTATTAGTAGAGAGGCATGATTAAAGCCGGAGCAAAGTCTCATAAACTAATTTAACTAAGGAACTGAAGAGATTTCAAACACAAAATATTGGAATTGAGCATACCTCAAATCCCTGTTCTAAAACATCAACCTCTGAATTTTCTTTAATTTCTTCTTTATGTTAACACAGACTTATTTTTAATGTTAAGATACAGGGAAATTGAGGCCTTGGCCTATGATGCACTTGAAATATCTTATCAAAATCCTATAATTTGCCAGGCTGGCTGGATTTGAATTCCACGGCCCTGGATTTGGAATTATTAAGTTCAGGCCCCTCCCAAAGTATTTACCCTTTTCCATGGTATTATTTGGGACTTTTTTTTTTTTGATTTATATAGCTATTTTGAATTTTAAGTTTTTATGTCTTTATTGAACTTTTTCATTATTTGAACAAAAAATTTATACTTTTTAAGTTCCTCTTAACTAGAGGAGTCTAAAAATATAAAAATATTTATCTAATTAAGAAAAAAAAGTTTACTAATTACAAAAAATTTGCCTAAGTGAAAATTTTTATGTTAATTTTTAGGCTCTTGTCAAAAGAAACCTGAAAAGTATAAATCTTATCAAACGGTAAAAAAAATCACTAAAGACGAAAAACTCGAACACCAAAACAAGAATAAAAAAAAAAAAAAAAAACTTATCCCTAATAGGGGCTTGACATATCAGTAACGTCATCTGAAAACCATACTTTCTTATAGACTTTAGTAGTGAATAACTAAGTACAAGCACAACATTGACTTGCATCTTTGTAATGATCATAAAGACTGTGAAAGAAGCAAGAAATCTAGTAGTTGTCTATAAACATTAACTTAAACTAATGAAATCTAGTCGTGGTTGATAAACAAGGAGTATTGAAGTTAATGACCTTTTTCGTTATAGTTGAAAGTAGAGAGGTTTAAACTCCGTCAACTTTTAGAGAGATTATTGGGTGCTCTAAGAGCATTGTTTTACATAATTTATTGAAAGACACACCTGCACATGTTGTCCATAATACAAATAAAAAAGTCTGCATATGTTGTCCACAATACAAATAAAAAAATAGTAAATCCCACTATTTTAAAGGGTACTAAATAATTTCTCCAAGTTTTAAACATGAAAAAAGAAAAGGGTAAAATTTAACTTTAGTCCTTGTAGTTTGATCACAATTTCATTTTGTTCCTACAAATGGCTACATAGAGTTTCGCGTGCATTCTTTTCATCCAAATTATTAATAGGTATTAACGGAAAAAATATATTAAAACTAGATTAAAACAACAGTATTCTAATTGTCCAAATTAAACCTATAGGGATCAAAGTGAAGCTTTTGTCAAATGACATAATAGTAAAATTACCATCTACACCTACGCGTGCTCGCTTTAACGGGGTCTTGAGGGGAGAAACTTTATTGGAACCTGATTGTAACTTTAAAGTCCTAATTGTTTCACTGAAACTATAACAACCAAAAAGTGAAAACTTTGATTAAACAACTGGTCCCAACGGTGAAATTTACCCGAAAAGAAAAAGAAACTTGAATGAAGTTTTATTGGTGAAGTTGTGCTCCCAAAGTCAAACGTGTTACCAAGAGTCTTTACCTTATAATAATTTGCATGACGTTTCGGTGAATACGCTAGAATTTATGTAAAACCAACAATTAAGTTAACCCGCTTGTTTTGTCAGCAACAATTAGTTGACATTGACATTTGGCCTCTTCGAGTCATCCATTAAATATCATGCATGAAAAGAGAAAAAAAAAAGTATCTTGTTTGATGAGAGATAAATTCTCCACCCGCTTGATATGAACCACCTCACCCCTATGAAACTCACTTTTTCAACTCCCCTCGTGTCCAATATCGGACTCGCCCAAGCCCCATGACTGCCAAGAGTGCTTTAAAGCCTCACCTCGCCATTTATCGAGTGGACGAGGAGAACGGGAGATCTTACCTCCACTAGTGTTCACCTCGCCTATATCTGTGAGCTCGCTGGTTAGTGTTCCACCTCGCCATCCACCTCGAAGATGGGATGACTTGGAAATATACCCTAAAATAGAGTATGTGTTAATTTTACCGACCTCAACAAGGCCTACCCAAAAGATATTTTTCCTATGCCCAAAATTGATCTAATCGTTAATCCAACCTCAAAATATGAACTTCTCAGTTTCATGGACGCCTTCTTACGGTATCATTAGATCAAGATGCATCCGCTCGATGTAAAAAATACATCTTTTATCATGGAGAGAGGGTTGTACTACTACAAAGTCATGCCCTTTGGGTTGAAGAACACTGGGGCGACGTACCAAAGGTTGGTCAACAAGATGTTCAAGGAGATGATTAGAAAGACGATGGAAGTCTACATAGACGACATGCTCGTTAAGAGCCTTAAAGTAGTTGATCACATCGCCCACCTAGAAGACACATTTGGCATCCTACAAAGGCATCGCATGATGTGAATCCTTAAATATGCATCTTCGGCGTATCCTCTGGTAAATTCCTCGACTTCCTTGTGACTAAACGTGGGATTGAAGCGAACCCATATCAGATTTAAGCTCTACTCACAATGAGCTCAACCAGAAACATACATGAGATATAGTAGTTAACTAGGCGTGTGGCCACTCTTAATAGATATGTCTCCAAATCAGTAGACAAGTGTTTACAATTCTTCAAGATCTTGAGGAAGAACAAAGCCTTTAAGTGGACGAAAGAATCCAAGATGGCATTCCAATAACTTAAGGAGTACCCTGGGTCACCATCCGTGCTCACAGTTCCTACCACGGGTGAGGAGTTCATCGTATACCTGTTCGTCTCGCCAACCTCTGTGAGTTTAGTGCTTATCCGAGAAGAAGACAAGATTCGAAAACTAGTGTACTATGTTAGTAAAGCCTTCATGGGAGCTGAGACTAGGTAATTGAAAATTGAGAAGCTCGCCTATGCCATCCTGATTGCCGCCAGAAAGCTTTGCCATTATTTTTGAGCATATCTCATTGCTGTCTTGAAAGATTAACCTTTAAAATAGATTCTCCAATGACCTTACACCTCGGGATGACTTCTCAAATGGTCTATTGAACTCAGTGAATTTCATATCAACTACCGACCAAGGATGACAATCAAAGCCTACACATGGCTGATTTCATGGCTAAATTCATGCACAACAAAACTCCAAAACCCAAGGTGGGGGCTCCCAAAGAACAAGACCAAGATGATGACCCCACCAAAGGGAAGCTATTCATGGATGAGTCATCCAATCAACATGGTTGTGGTGCAGGACTTGTTCTCCAAACTCTTTCAAGCGAATAGATGGAATACACTATATGCATCGGGTTTAAAGCCACTAACAACAAAGCTGAATATGAGTCTCTACGCGCCAGACTAAAGATTATAGCAGGATTGGGAGTAGAATCATTGGATGCCTTTAGTGACTCTCAACTTGTGATAAATCAAGTGCAAGGGGATTACCTTGCCAAGGATCTCTGAATGGTGACCTATCTAGATGAGGTAAGGGTCATGTCAATGAAGATCAGAGATTTCAAGATTCACCAAATCCCTCAGGAGAAAAACAAGAAAGCTGAAGCCTTGGCAAACCTAGCCTCGGCCTTTGATTTCGTCTCAGACAGAAATGTTCCACTAGAGTTCTTGGCAAACTCAAGTATTGAGATTGTCAAAACTGTCTGTCAAGCAGAAATAGATCCGACGTGGATGGACGATATCATTGCGTACTTCTATGATGGAACGCTGCCATTTGACAAGCTCCAAGCATGCTAGATTCAATACAGAGCAGCCAGATTTTGACTCATCCAAGAAGTCTTGTACAAAAGGTCCTTCTTGGGACCACTCCTAAGATGTCTCTAGCTTGAGGGAGTAGATTACGTGTTTAAAGAAATTCATGAAGGCGTCTGCAGAAACCACTCTGGGCAAGATCATTGGTTAGGAAAGTTGTTCGCCAAGGATATCTTTGGCCTCAGATGGAGCGAGACACGATGACATACATCAAGAAATGTGACAAGTGTCAGAGGTTTGCTCTAGTAAGTTATCTCTCTCATACCGAGATGGTGCCAATGACCAGCCCATGGCCATTCGCTCAATGGGGGATTGATGTAACACCACGAATCCGTTAAATTCGTTAAATACCTAAATCATGATCCGTATATCGATTAAAGAGGCTAAGTATTAAGTTAAAGGAATAAAATCTAAGTTAAGAATTCTTAAATTATTAAGTTTCATTTTTGCTCAGTTTTATTCTTAGAGTTCGAACGCTAAACCCAGAATCCTTCTTACAGTTCAAACATTAAAAAGAGCGTTCGAACTCTACCTCCTGTGGCAGATTTCATACTCTCAGTATCTTCATTTCACATTTTCTTCTTAGCGTTCGAACGCTAAGATTGGAGTTCGAATGCCAACAGTATAAAATAAAAAAATAAAAAAGGATCACCAGATTAAAAAAAGGGGAGCCACATGGGATTATTTCCCATGTGTCTCAGTAAACATACACCACATTCTCACACCTCCACCATATACACACAAATTAGGAGATAGAAATATAGAAAACAAAAAGAGAAGAGAAAATAAGAAGAAGAAGAAGAAGAAGAAGAAGAAGGAGAAGAAGAAGGAAAGAAAGGGAGAAAGAGAGAAGTAGAGAGTGAGAGCTTGGAGCTCAACCAAGGAAGCCATTTTGGAGGCTTGAGGAGTTGAAAAAAGAGGTAAGGGACCCTAACCTATTCATGTATATACGAGAGGTGTAAATTTTGGAGGCTCTATTGAGTCTCATTGGGTTAAATAGCATGCACTAAAGTTAAATTTGAGTCAAATTGAGTGTGAGTTTCAATAACCCCAAATAAATTTATGTTACGGTTTTTACTTGATTTTTAAATTAGATTTACCATGTTAGGGTTAAAATAGAGGGTTGGTTTTGAGATATTGTAACCTCCTTGAGTCACTCTTTGTACCTAAGGAGCCCTAGAAAGAATTGTAAGGATGTGAATAGTATTTTGATAAAATTATGAAAACCAGTTACTGTTCCTGCTGCCATACGCAGCCAGCATTCGAACGCCCATGAACAGAGTTCGAACGGTCTAGACTTTTAACCTTAACGTTCGAACGCCACTTTTAGAACACCTTATAGCGTTTAGACGATAGTTACTTTTAGCCTTAGAGTTCGAACACAAAACCCAGTGTTCAAACGCACAAAGAAGGAAAGCTTAAGCATTTAGTCTTAGAGTTCGAATGCCTCTGTGCATTGTTCGAACGGATAAAAAGTAAAAATCAGACATTTTGCCTTAGCATTCGAATGCCTCTTTGCAGCGTTGGAACGTATAGAGAATGAGAACCAAACATTTGCCTTAGTATTCGAACGCCAATTCTAGCCTTAATTCCAGCGTTCGAACTCCAGGCCAGTTTTCAGACAGTTTTATCCTTTTTTCTTAGAACAACCTAGTGTTGTCCAATCATGTTAGATTCCTTTATTTACTTATATAGAGACTTAAACCTATATTCAAGAGGTTTCAACCTAGTCGAGAGTTACATTAGTTAATTTAAATATTATTGAACATAACAATTGATATTTCTATCCCTTACGTGTAGGGACACCTCGCGTAGAGCCTAACCAAGAGAACCCAGGTGAGTAACATGATGTCATGAACAAAATTATGAATTTTTGAAATATTTTCAATACTTACTATACATATTCAAATGCTTTCCATATTTTAATACATTAAATGAATATGTTATGATATTAAAGACATGTTTTCTAAACTTATGCAAATGTTGTTATGTTATGTATTGAAAATTCATGGATAAATGATTTAAAATGACTTTGATGCTTAGCATGAATTTATGTGAAAAGTAAAGTATGTTCCAAGTATGATGTTTCTGCAAAAAATATGTATCATTTTAAGTATGCTCAGGTGATCAACCATATGAAGGTAAGTAGGCCTTGGTGGGCCAGCCACCGGCCATCACGTGCCCATGATCCGCATAGGCCGGGTCACGGGGCATGACAATTGATATACTTGAACCTCTACTTGAAGCTCCGTTATAGAAGAAATATTTTATTGTCGCCATAGATTACTTCATCTTGGACAACGCAAAGCAATTTGACAACAATAGATTCAAGTTGTTCTGTTTGAACCTCGCCATCTCTAACTATTTTTCCTCTCTTGATCATGCTCAAGCAAATAGTCAAGTGAAAGTCACCAACAGAACAATTCTAAGGAATCTAAAGGCGAGGTTAGAAAAATTCAAGAGCGAATGATTAGAAGGCCTGTTGAGCATAATATGGGTTTACCACACGACGAGCAGAATCCCTATGGGCAAGACACTGTACGCGATGATTTATGGGATAAAATCAGTTATACTAGTGGAGATAAGAATGCTGAGCTTCAAGACCTTAAATTTCGACAAGGAGAACAATTAAAACTGAGCTAAGGCTCAACCTTGATCTCCTTGACGAAAAGAGGGAGCAACCTAGGGTACGCCAAGCAGCTTACAAGCACCAAGTCGTCAAATATTACAACTAGAGAGTTAAACACAAATCTTTCCTGCCTGGTGACCTAGTCCTGAGGAAAATCACTCTGTCTACAAAAAAGCCTAACGCTGGGAAGCTCGGCCATACATGGGAAGTTTCCTACAAAGTTGTCAAAGTTTATAGGCTAGGAACCTATTAGCTAGAAGACATGAGTGGGAAGAAATTACCTCATCCCTAGAATGCTAAACATTTGAAGAAATATTGACAGTGGTCTCTATGTTCGCCGTTCGAAGAAGATCACTTGTGCAGTGTGATATCGCCAAAGTCCTATAATTGCCAATCTCCATGTGATAGTAATTATTTTAATAAAATCACGTTTATGTCACCAATTTTAAAAAAATTATTCGCCCATAACTTGTGTGATTGTGATCACTAGTATCCATGTGATTAACGTTATTCCAATAAATTAACGAACTCGCCAATTAAAAGTTCAGTTATCTCGCCAAAAAATCGATCTCACCTTATTGAATTATATCAACAATTCAAATTCATCATGATAAGGTTTATTGTTTTCCCAAATTAAAGCAACAAGAACTGGTTAATTTGCTTCGCCTAACAATTGAATTTGCCAATTTCTCTATACTATGGGATAACATCATTATGATTTTGATGTCACTTGTCTCTCCATCATTATCGCTTAAATTAAGGTCACCAACGTTATCTTTTTATTGCCAAAATAAGATTCCAAGAGTAAAAGGTTTCAAAAATTCGTCACGGCATCAAACTCACCAAGCAGTTTTGTTAGGCAAGGGATTAAGTGATATGCGCCAATTTTATTTCGCCAGTTTGTTAAAATTTTGATCTCTGTAGTTTAAGTTGATTGCCTAATTAAGATAAATTAAACTTAATAAGTTTGCCAAAACTGTTTTAGTTTGCCAAGCTTATTTCGACAACTTCTCAAGTTTTATTCACAAACTTCGTGATATCGCTAGTGCGAGCAAAAGATATGTTATAAAGTAAAGGAGCCAAACAGGAAATGTGGGAGAAGAACAACTTTTCATTCAGAAAAAAATTAAATAATTACACTTCGCCAAAGCAAAAATGTACAAAAATTTTCTAGTGTTTAAGGAGAGAGGGGGCTGGTATTGCCTTTCTTCTTGCCTTTCTCCTTGTTCTCCTCTTCCTTCTTTTCCCTTTTCCTCTCTTCCTCCTCTGCTTCAAGTTGTTGGGCGTTGATTTTAATCTCCAAAATGTCAAGGTCGGGATAGAGGCATCTGAGTTGCCTTTTACAGAAGTCAAAAACCCTCACCAAAATATTTGGAAGTCCTGAATTCAACGACATCCTAAAAATCATCCGAGGACTTGAACTCTTTAATGGCTATCTTTTTGGAGAGAGCCACCTACTTTTTGAGCTTCCCAACCACGGCATCTCAATTTTCCTTGATCTTTTTTAGCTCATTGACAGCCTACTACTCTCGAATTCGGGCCTCGACTAGCTGTCCTTCCAGCTCGGTGGCCAACTTCTGGACTTGGGTCATTTCTCCTTCAAGCAAGGTAGCCCGACCTTGTTGGAGGGTCACCTCATCCCTTATTTCCCTGTTGTGATCATCGTGGGAGGACTTGAGTACAACTGCTTGAAAGATGCAAATTCATCAAAATTCATTAAATTTTTATGATCGCCTAGGAAATAATAAAAGTACAGAAATGCAAACTGAGCTCGAAAGAAGATGGATACCTGACTGACGATGTGGAAGAACTTTGTGACCACCTGGTCTAGACTTAGTTTGTCTTCCTTCTCCTTGTCAGAAGGAGAAATCACTCCCCCCAAGAGTTTCTTTGCCATAGAGGGACTCCCCAGTATGGAGGCTCTGGGCCCCAGGATAGCACCAGGATTGGCTGAGGTACCCTCCCCGGGAGCAGCAACAAATGTTTCCCTCTAGTTTGCTATTTGGGTCGGTGTCACCCTCTTTTTTTCCTTGGGTGGCGAGATGGGCCCTTCTTCTTAGCGTTAAAAGCTATTTTGCCCTTCTTGGTGGGCGTGATGTCGGGCGCCTTGCCACGGGGGTGTTCCTCACCAAAAGTGATCCCCTTCATTGCTGGACTAGCTCCTTGGGATCCCCCTACCATTTGAGTGAACTTCTTCAAGCTAATTTTCTTTGACATAGTTGTAAAAAAGGAAACTAAGGTTAGTTAATGGAGAAGATAAAGTACTTGGAAAAAGAAGGAGACAATACTATCTGATCTAAGCTTGGAGAGCAGCCCTGGATCTTACCAGGCCTCCAATTTAGAGCTTGATCTTGAGCTTGAACTATATGGTCCTAAACCTAAGACAGGGTCTTAGACTTTTTCCCCTAACAACTTTAACAATGTTAGATCAGAAAAGTGGGGTAAGACTCTCCTCATTTCCTTCTTGATAGTTCATATGTATTCTACCGAGCTATCTTAGGAATGATCGCCTCGGCGAGGCTCATCTCGGGAGTGATGAGACTCACCCTTGTCACCCATAATTGGAGTTGTACCGCCCGTCAGTGCATCCTTGCCATTTTCCCTGATATTGGATGCCATTGACTCAGAAAAGGGTCTGAAGCACTTGCAGAAGTACTTAGATTCGACAACTTCCTTGATTATAAAGAAGTCTCTTTCCTCTAATGAGTCCAAAATATTGCCAAGCCTTTTTTGCTCGGCCTTTGGCAGGATGGGCGGTTTATTGCAGCGCTTAAATGGAAAAATGCCTATTAGTCACAGGTGAGGAGCTACACTTATCAATTGAAGAAACAACGTAGCAGGCGAGAACTAACCTGGGATGCCCCATGACCTCGGAACCCTTAGAACCCCATTTTTCTTGGATATCCCTAGGGAGAACTCCCAGTCATCTCCCAAGATAAAAAATAATTTCTTTTTCCATCCCTTGATGTTGCTGGGATACCCCCCCCTCCCCCCGAGTAGGTTTTTCATCAATCTAGCCTTGAAATAGAGCCATCCATAGTTTGGCTTTGGATTCTTATACACGGTAAATAGGCTTTTAAACTCATAGAGGGAAAGGTGAATTTGTGAGCTTGCCACAACATTATCGCACAGATAAGACTTCGCCATGCGTTGGGAAAAAGCTGAGCAGGGAAGATATTATAGAAGTACAAAATTTTTCTAATGATAGGATGGAAGGGAAAATGAAGACTAGTAGGGAAGGCAGCCTCATAAAAGGCCACCTCGCTTGGGCAAGTAGACGCAATGGTCTCGTCTGCCTCACGAAGCCTAATTTGAAGGCTAGGTGGAAAAGAGTATGACTCTCTAAGGCAGTTCACATCGCCTTAGGTCATAGTGTTAGTCTCCTTCTAAATTGGAGGGAGGACATCAGCCGAGGGTCTAACCTCGGGACTAGGGGTATCTTCCCTCGGGGAAAAAGGAAGTTGGGTAACCTCGTTAGCCATATATGATTTCTCACCTAGGTGGTCGGATATCCAAGAAGGCAAGAAATATTTTAAGTCTTCTACGTTGCCTTTACTGGACATGCACTAAAAACGAAAAAAATTAAAGACTAAGGCTAAAACTTGATACTTACTGAACCGAGGGTGAGGAACTAATCAAGGGTAACTAGGGCAAGATGAATGTCAGAGCAAGTGTAGTAGTTCGACAGCGATAGCAAGAAGAGTACAAATCGGTAGGTAAGCTCCCTGTTTATAGGGAACGTTGAGGGTTGAGATCTATCTGCTCCAACGGCCAGGATCACACGGCGTTTCAAATCCGAGGTCGAAACCACCATTCCAGCCAAAATGTCATTCTTCCATTAATGCTTTCATCGATGTGTCCGCCCATGAAGACATGACATCAATCCACATTTCGTGATTTATGACTCGATAATGCCAAGTATCTTACCTTGGCACATCGAGTTGGGGGACAACTGATTAGGGATAAATTCTCCACCTGCTTACCCATCATGAACCACCTCACCCCTATGAAACTCATTTTGCCAACTCCCCTCGTGACCGAAATCGAACTCGCCCAAGCCCCATGACTGTCAAGAGTGCTTTAGAGCCTCACCTCGCCATTTATCGAGTAGACGATGAGAACGGGAGATCTTACCTCCTCCAGTGCTCACCTCGCCTATATCTGTGAGTTTTCTGATTAGTGTTCCACCTCGCCATCCACCTCGAAGATGGGATGACCTTGGAAATCCACCCCAATGAGACTCCTTACCCACCACGTTGTTTATAGTCGCGGTTTGTTCTCCAAATGGCGTCTCCCTATTTTATCTCCAATATCTGCAGGATCTCCTTTCATACGTAGCTACCCAAGGATCTCGCCGTGATCTTCTTACACGGCTCTCCGTTCTCCAACTACAAAAAGGTCATTTTTCCCATCATAAAAAGGTATCGCTAAACCCTTGCATACTTACTCTGAGAGCTTAATGATTTGCTTTGTCTAGTTCACTCGCCTTGGTCTTATCTCCACGCTGGAGGGATTTTGAGTAGGCCGCCTCGCCCTGGCCGATCACATTTGTTCCCTTGTGCAGGTCGCCCTAGCCATTGACGAGGTCAAGTACCGAGATCACGAGCAATTCTTACTGTTGGTTGCTCGTCTCCAAATTCTTACCACAACAGTGTTTGATTTGGCATTGCCATTTTTGTTTTAGGCAAATGTTATCCTTCAAACATTACTTTGAGATACTTGTATATTTATTTAAGAAATTGAACAAACAGTAAATGTACATTCCCGCACACGTAATTCTTCCAATAACAAACCATTGGATTAATAGATAATTAGGCCCAGTTTTTGGGCGGCTTGAGCTTTAGAATACTTGGGCCTTATTTGACATTTTATGCTTATTAGATTATGGATCTGACAAATAAGCCTGATTCGTTGGGACAATTTTTTATGTTGTTCAATCCATTATACAAGTTTATTTGTTCAATCATCTTGGACCCGCATGAGTGATAATACCAAGTATTGAACAATAATTCTATAATTTCAAGAAATTTACTATAGAAAATTGAAGGAAAAACATTGTGATACAAGGGTAAAACAAAAATTTGGTACAAAAAAAAAGGTAAAAAAATGGGACTTATTCGAAAAACAGCTTACCAAACGAGATTGACTTATTCAACTTTGGTACTTTTAAAAATAGGGCATTTAAATCTCAATTCTTAGAATTAGGTTTACACTCAAATAAGATTTGACCCAAATAAAAAATTCATTTAAGTCTTGGACCCATAATTTCTTTTGAAAATATGCATAGTATTCATTGTTGGAACATAAGCAAAAGTTTCTCTCAGATTAAAAATAAAAAACAATCTTCACTTTCTCTTTCATCTCACCATCTCTCTACATTTTTACATCGAACTCTTTATATTTTCATACAAAATCAGAAAAAAAATTGAGGTAAACAAAACCCTGAGAATTTATTTGAGTTGAAGCGGTCTAGTAAGGACCTTACTGTAAGATAAACCAATAAACTTCTGACGAAAATAGGGCCAAATAGAATTAATTTGGGTAAATGAGGTGCGTAATTCAAGGTGATTGATTTTAAATATATACTCAACTATGGAGGACTTAAAGGGGAGGAAGGACCTGCACAATTGAAGCTGACACCTTTGTACTCGATTTTATGAAGCGTATGAAAAAACAAAAGTCAAAAAATAGAAGAAATCGTTGTATTTTCACACTGATGCTGACCATACTTGCAAGGGAATGGGGGGTTGAGAGGGAAAGAGAGGTTGGAGGTCAGAGTTTCAGCCGTTAAATGCGTATATTAAGGGTAATTCATGCTGCTATACGGTGGGATACCTCTTCGATCTTCAGAAATTGAATTGATGGCAGTGAGGTAGCTAGGCCCAACAGACCACTCAACACCAGCCTTATTGTCAGGCTTATTGTCGACAGCTGTTGCTTCTCTCATTCACCTTTCCACATTACTTTTCTCTTTCCTTTCTACGCAAACCAAACATCTAAATATTATGGGGGATTAACTTATTCCTTCATGTCTTTCCAATTTTTCTTTTCAGCCAGAAACTCCCCTTATTTACCTCTCGATATATGACTTATAGAAACTACATATGTTTATCACCCAAATTGGTGGGTGTGGGGTAGTGGATGAAGAGAAAAGAAAGTGAAGATAGATATTTGCGGCGGTTGCTAGTGGATGGCGGTAGAAGAGGGTTGTCGGTCTGAATTGCAAGACAAGAACAGTGAGAAGGGTCATCGGAGCTGTTCCAAGAACGGCTCTCTAAAGATTAAGTTAGTGATCGAAAGTGTATAGAGAAAGAGAGAGAATATATAGCGTAAGTGAGCTAAAATTGCATACCTTCGACAGAAAAAGTGCTTGGACTTTTATAGTGTAGCTCAACGTGTTCCTGAACACTCCAGTTGACATGTTGTGAGTTGGTGATTGACTCCATCATGCCCTTAAGGTAGGGGGTGGCAAAGAAAAACTTCGCCGTGCAAGTAACCCTCTAACCCTGACGTGCCCTTGGGATTCCCGCTGTCTATTGTGCATCGATCGAGCTACAGTGTAGAGACCCTGCCGAGCTTGTTATAGAGCGACAGTCCGGTGACGGTTCTTGCTCTAGCTCGGTCAGTATTGATACTTGATATTTTGGTGGGGAAACTTGCCCCTTGAGCCTTTCTATAATTAAGTAAGCTTCATCCAACCATTGTTTACCTTGCATATTGTGAGAAATTGTAAATCATTGTCGTCTGACCGTTGTTTTCGTTGACGACTATTTTGTTCATTCTTTCAATGATTATGTCCTTCTCTTTCATTATTGTAAGTTTCTCCTTGAGATTTGTTTCTAAAATATCTGTATTTTCATGTACTTTCGATGGGTATACTTTTTGATTCTCTTGGGGTCCCTTTGGATTTGCAATTTGTGAATTTAATTTTAAAATTTCACGATTTTGAGTTGGTGAGTGTTGAAATTGTGTATTGGAGTTTGTCAGTGTTTATTGCGACTGTTCGTCTGCCATTGACGGGAAACGTTTAAACTGCCCAAGTCCCAGGGCTTTAGGTTGCCCTTGGAGCTATTTTTGACCTTGAAATGGGTTTGACCCGATCTTGTAATTAAATCTAGGTTTTTGGAAATCTGGTAGGGTTAGGATTTTGTCCCCTAAGGTTTTTTCCCTTCAAGCCATTCTTTCATCACGAGAACTTCGAGATGGAAGGACGACTTGAGAGTTGAACCTCGATAGTACATAGATAAGTCACACAGGGACAGAGCTCAGAACTCCCATAGAGCTCGGCTAGTTTTGTGCCTAATCATTTACTACAGACCTTACATAGGATATAACTTGTTTTGACTACGGTTTTTTTGTTTGAGAACATGGATTTGAAGTGATCTCAATGCTTAGAACACAATGATGTCGCGTTGGTCCAATTTAGGAGGGACGATGATGAAGGGATCGCATCCTTGCAGCGGGATTTTTTATTTTTTTCTATTTCAGATCTTAATACCATGTAATCGTACAATGTTGATCTAGAAGATGGATCGGGATGCCTTGAATATAACGAGAAAATCAAGGGTAAAGCCCTAGGTGCTGTAGTTGCACTCATTATTTTGTTGCAGCACTTGTAGCTGCCATTGCTGTGTTATCGCAACCTCAAGTTATTGTCCTGTGCAGTGCTTGTTGCTGCCCCTACAGCGGTTGTTGCTCCTGTTCAAGTTTTAGCAGCCTTGCTTTTCATAAAATCCTAGTCCTAAATGTTTTAGGACTTTGTTTTTCTTGTTTTGTAGACCTTTTGATTTTCTCTCTTTTTTCCCTCAACTCTAACAAATCCTTCTAGAGTGTGGGTTCTCATATTTTTCTCTCAAAAATTCTGCTGAGAATTAAAATAAAAATGATTGGCATCCCACATATAATATATATAGGCTAGATCTTCAACTAAGGCAAGGATAAAGATTTTAGGGAGTCCTAGTTTTTGCTTTAATTAAAATACTAAAAGTCCTAGTAATCTCATAACTTAATTTAGTAATTTAATTAATTCAAATTAATTTTACCAAATAATTTGAATTGCACTCCAAAATAAAAGGACTTAAATACCCTTTATTACTATTTTATTACTATAATCAAAATTCCTCTTCATGGATACCAATAATTAGATTTGAATTAATTAATTGTCTACCAAATCCTAATTATTTCTAACCCTTATGATTCAAAATTCACTTCCCATTTAGTCACCAAAATAATAAGTTTTCATTTCAATAAATAAGTATAATCTGATGGTTGAGATAAACCATCCTATCAAATAGAGGTAAACAATATTATAATTTTTGTAGATGAGACATCCAAACTCATTACTGACTACGAACTAAATAAAGTTACTAGGATCAATAATTAATATCTTTCGTGTGTAAATCTCATTTTCACACATTTATCGTATATTTAGACAACTTAGGGACAACATCAATCGTATGATAAAATGAATTCTAATTCTAAATAATAATTAAATATTTGAACATGTGGGCATACAATTTTCAACAAACTTTTATTTGCACTCATGTCCAAAGAATGTCACATTTAACACCCATCCTATTCACATGAAGCTGAAAAACCTTTGTGAAAAGATCTACTAGGTTATCTCTAGATACAGCATTAGTAACTATGACGTCTCCATGTTGTACTATCTCCTATGTTGGTGATATTTCCATTATATGTGCTCCCAACCCTTGAGACACACATACTAGGAAGTTGACTTTCTAGAATCCACGTTGACATGAAATAGAATCTGTGTAACCGACTGAATTAAATCTGAACCTCCGTAGGTTAACATATAATATCTATTTCTTCTCAAGAACTTAAAAATATGTTTCACAACTACAACCCAATATTCTGGTCTAGTGCAAAGCAGAGCATACATTAGGCTTCCTCATGCCGGAGCATAAGGAACTGCCTTCATTCGTTGCTCTTCCTAAAAAATCATAAGAAACTATTCCTTAGATAGAGGAACTCTACGCCTGAAAGGTCGTGACTCTTTTTTGGAGTTATGTATTGCAATCTTGAAGATAATCTTATCTATATATGTAGCTTGGGATTGTTGGGAACTGCATAATTTTTTACGCCCTGGCTGTAGTGTATATGCATAATACCAAAAAAATCTAATCTAATCTAATTAGTAGAGACTAATCTACATGATTTGAATCATACTCTCGTTGATTCCGAACAGCACCAGGTACAACCGCTCGATCACAACCTCAAGTCTTCTGGTGTATTCTTCACACATGCCTTACTCTGGAGAGAGTGGGCTCACGATTGTTAGGGCTCTTAGAATATTTTTCTTAACTCTAACTGTTATATAGAGCGCATATATATAGGTTACAACAGTGACCAAAGGATACGTATCTCTCCACGTTAAGATGACAGATATCCGTCTATTAAATTAAATTACTAATAATTAAGTTTAATGGATTTATTTAATTACTTGAGACCTTCCACTTATCTTAGTTGATATGTCGGATTCATAATTCACCTGCAGAGTTTGACATAATTAAAATTTATAAGCTTCCTCAAGGGGATATCATCAATCCATATACCGGGACGTAGATTCTATCAATAATAAATGTTTATCATACACATAATGTTACTATCCAACTCACTGAGTTTATTGACCCATAAAAAATCTCACTCTTTTGTGAATCAAAATAATAAATATTAAATGCACATATCTATTTGTTATATCAGGATTAAGAGTATAAACACTCATAATAAATATGAGGTATTAATTGTTTTATATAGTCAGCATAAAAATAATTAGCTTAATACGGTCATATTCAATACATACAAAGTATACTAGTGCAAGGAATTGGAACTCTATCGTTCCCCACAGTCAAGACAGACTTATTAAAACCTTGCACTACACTCCTACTGATAGTGTGTCCAATTTTATTTAAGACTGTGAATAATAAGCTTATATTCCATAAAATCCGATGATCTGATTTTTTTTTGTGTAAATCGTACTCTACACACCAAATCATCTACTCTATAAAATAAGAGACACGCATGTATAATCATTTAAATAAATAATGCAAAGCAAATATTACTCACACAGATTTTTATTAAAATGAAATAACTAATTTATTAATAAATATTAAATTCATTACAAGAAGTATGTCTTTTAGTATAAATTCCTAATTTATTCATAATCATAATCTTTTTAAAAAAATAAGAAGAAAAATGATTGTGTTTTCTTTTCTCCTAACCTTTGACTCTGGTGAGATGCCAAACTTCTTCCTTCCCTCCTTTTTTCTAGATTCTGGTGCGATACCAAATTTTCTCCTCCCCTTCTAAAATTCTGATTATATTTATCTATTTTTGATATTGATTAATCGTAGGGCTTCAATTTCATTGTTGTCCTGCGTCAAATTTTGTATCAGATCCGAATTCTATTTTTGAAACCATCCACATCCACCATAACCAAAAATTTATTTTCAATCACCACAATTCGCTACCACCAGCCCCTGACGAGACTCGCCTAAGCTCTGACGAACTATATCAACCTCCAACGAAGCCTGTACGCCTTTCAACAAACTTGCATGTCTTGATTCACCACTAATTGGTCTTGATTTTGATGAATTGACTCTGCTCAGCACCAATCGAACTCCTCCGACCACAATTTAACTTAATTAAATCTCGATTTGGTCGAAATGGACCTACATGGCTATATTCTAGTTTCAGATCTATTCAAAAGTGATTCAAATTGAATTTTTATAGTACCATTACATTCGTATCAATGATACGAAGCCTCATAATCTAACACAGATGCCACCCTTCATCGCACGCGCCTTCATGCGTTGCCTGTCTATAAGCGCGTGAGATTTACTCTCAATCACGCGCCCACGCGCCGATTGTTGAAAACAACAAGTGGACCACATTCATCCACGTGCCACGTCATCGCCACATCAACAAATATGTTTGATAAATTACACTTTTAGTCCTTATTATTTTATGATATTATAATTTGATTCCTGAACTTTGGAAAATTATAATTTGGTCTTTAAACTTTATAAAATTATAGTTTGATCCCTAAACTTTTAGAAAATCATAGTTTGGACCCTAAGATTTTTGAAATTATAGTTTGATCCCTAGAATTTTAGAAATTATAGATCAATTTGTAAAGTTTTCAAAATTAGTGAATAATGTTTTAGAAATTTCAAATCAGTTAACAAAGTTTCAAAAATTACAAATCAGTGAATATAGTTTCTGAACTTTCAGATCAGTCAGCAAAGTTTTTGAAATTTGAAAAGTTATTGTTTGGTCTCAAATTTTTTTATTTTTTTAAGAATTTTGAGTTCCAATGTAATATCCCTATAAAGCTTTTGCCTTTTATGGCCATCTCGGTCCAATTGGATTCATGACATGGACCAATTCTTTGAATGGTATAAGTTACCAGATGATAGGAAAGTCCGATTTGCTGAACTAAAATTAGTTGGCCGAGCCAAACTCTTTTGGTAGAGTATTGAGTAGCAATATGTTCAACGACTACAACCTCCCATAGTTGATTAGATTGAAATGAAAGAAGTCTTGAATAATAAATACATTCATTATTCCTATCATGGTGATAAACTATAAGGTATGAAAACATATTATAACTGCATGGATTGAAAATTAGAGGAGAAAAAGAATCAGTTTGATGAGGTTCTTGAGGAAATTTAAAATATTTCAAATGAGTTATATAATAATTCTGAAGACACTCCATCTAGCATAGATGTGGATGAAACTGATTTGTCTATAAGAAAATTTGAAGAGTTGCATAGCGAGCTTTGAGACCTTTAACAAGATAAGGGTGATCGCCAAAAATATGTATTGAACCTCTTGAAGACATTGAATTCACTATGTAAGGTTCTTGGTATTGATTTTATGAAAATAGTAACTAAGATACATTCTAATTTGAGTAATGATTTTGAAAGAACAAAAAAACTGACCAAAAAAACTATTATGGGATTGACAAGTATAATACAAAGACTGTGAGATATTAAGATGAAGAGAATTTAACGGTTCAAAAAGAAAACCAATGCTGCAATCATCATCCAAACCCATTGGTGTTGTCACAAGACATATTCTTATTATATATGTCTTTAAAAAGCTACTATTATTTCTTAATGTGTTCGGAGATGACGAGTTGCTCAAAGAGAGTTTGGAAAACTAAAATTTGTTGCAAAGGAAAAAGATTCACTTCAACTTGAAAGTGTACCAAAAGTGACAGATAAAAAATATTCGCTATTAATTGGTCATTTAGTTATGTCACACCCCGCAACCCGGCCTATGCGGATCGTGGGCACGTGATGGCCGGTGGCTGGCCCACCAAGGCCTAGTTACCTTCATACGGTTGATCACCTGTGCATACTCATTTAAAATGATATAATTTTCTTTTGCGCGAAAACGTCATACTATATAAAAATATAAAGGTGTGACGTGCACACAAATACATAGAGCTGTGTCTAAGTTCTTAAACTATTTACTTATATGTTGATGCCAACTTTAATTACATCATCTAGGGCCTAGCCCATAATCAAAGCTACATAATAAGGCTCGTAGACCATAAAACTACATTCTGCTTGCTAACTTCGTCTTAAGGCTCTTCAGGCTGGCTTCCTGAAAAGGTTTTCAAAAACGTAAGCTAAAAGCTTTGTGAATAACAATAATGCATGAACATAAAATACCATGAATCATTTATTAGCGTACATAGCATAATAAGGGTAAAGCATGTGATTAAAACTTCATAAAATTGAAGCTCACGTAAACATGGTATAACATATCTGAAAACGTACCGTGAGCATTCAACATATCATTGCTTCTTGAAATCATGAACATATCATAGGGTGTAACGACTCGGCTAATGATCATTGGGCCATGCGTACTAACCATATAGGTTATGGGTGGCTCTTTAGGCCTGAGATATCTCAATTTGTAGAGTGGACTTATTTCACGTCCCCCACTCTATCATTAGGACTATCGGGCTTGGTTAAGATCCCGCCACGAGAGGGGAGTGTCACCATGCATACATACTTTGAACATACTTTGCTTTTCACATAAATTCATGCTAAGTCATTTCAAATCATTCATCCATAGGTTTACAATACATAGCATAACAACATTTGCAAATATTTAGAAGGCATGCTGTTCATATCATAACATATTCATTTAATGCATTAAAACATGGAAAGCATTTGAATATGCATAATACGTATTGAAAATATTTCGAAAATACATAATTTTATTCATGGCATCATGTTACTCACCTGGGTTTCCTTGGCTAGGTGCTATGTCGTGTGTCCCTACATGTAAGGGGTAGAAACATCAATTGCTAGGTATAGTAATACGGCATTAATTGACTTAAAGTAATATTACTCTCCGTTTACCTTAGACACTCTTGTTCTAAGTCAAAAACCCTTAAACGTAGACCTAAGTTCTCTATTAGGTAATTGAAGGGCTTAACATACTATGGCTATGATCATAGTGTTTTAAAAGAAAAGAGTCCATAATTGTCTGAAATTGGTCTTGGCCTTTGAACTCTGGTTTTGGCATTCGAACGCTCAGGCTAAATGTTGGGTTCTCACTCTCTGTCTGTTCGAACTTTGCACAGAGGCGTTCAAACGCTAAGGCAAAATGTCTAGTTTTTATTTTTTGTCCATTCGAACGCTACACAGAGGCGTTCGAACTCTAAGACTAAATGTCTGATTTTGACTATCTGTCCGTTCGAACGATGCACAGAGGCGTTCGAACGCTATGACTAAATGATTAAGCTTTCCTTTTCTGTGCGTTCGAACGCTGGGCTTGGCGTTCGAACTCTAAGGCTAAAAGTAACTACCGTCCGAACGTTAAAAGTGTTCTAAAAGTGGCGTTCGAACGTTAAGATCAAAAGTCTAGACCGTTCGAACTCTGTTCATGGGTGTTCTAACTCTGGCTGCGTATGGCAGCAGGAACAGTAACTCATTTTGAAAATTCTGCTAAAACTTAATCCAAATCTAATCCAATCTTTTTAATACTTAGGGAATACTATGAGTGACCTACTAGCACTAAAATATCTCAAAATCAAGCCTTCCTTTTAACCCTAACATGGTAGATCTAGTTTTAAACCAAAATCAAAACCCTAACATACATATACATATATTTATACCATTTAGAGTGGTTACCTTTCTTCAATCTCGAGCTTAAGCCTCTAATGGCATGTAGTTGAGCTTCTAAAATCCCTCATTTCTTTCCTTCTTCTTCTTCCTTTCTCTCTTCTCCTTCTCTTTTCTCTTTCTTCTCTCTCCGAATGTGTGTGTAGGTATATTTGCTGAGACACATGGGAAATAATCCCATGTGGCTCGCCTTTTTTTAATCTGGTGTTCCCTTTTTATTTTTCATTTTATACTGTTGGCGTTCGAACGCCCTCCTTAGCGTTCGAACTC